>BLKR01001750.1:0-253284 GCA_011170035.1 Teleogryllus occipitalis
TATTTATGTGACACTAATATGAAATGTAATAAATTAACGAGTCTCTATGTAAAATTCAGTGGTGGAAGCAGGAATCTTGTAGTACCCCTTAATGTGAATTAAGAAATAATCAAACCACAACAATAACGTTTTAATATTTATTGAAACATTTCAAAGTCAACTTTCAGGAACCCGTTTACCATTTTCAGTGGGCCTATAACAAAGCCCGAGGCAATATAAGAAATAATACGAGGATTAAAGTATGGAAGGATGAAAAGAAATGAAAAATATGAGCTAAAATGACTTAATAAAAATGACTTAATAAACAACAAATTCAAGGAGTGGCTATGTTCAATTTTCATTGAGAATTATAAGTTAGAGTAAAATTAATTTTTGAAAATCAAAGAACTGACTTAATTGCTATGATGTTCCTGACCAAAGACATAAACGCCCGTATTCTTAATACGAGAATTATCGAGTTCAGGTAATTCGTGAATCAAAGGAAAAATCCTTATTCACGAGGCCGGATCGGTTGCGATTCGCGGGTTACACCCCCCCAAAGAATCTCGATTCCGATCCGTAGATTATACCTCCGATTTCTCGCGTATAATTCGCGAATTGCACTTGGTTGCCCTTGGTTACCCTGTTAAACAAAATAGACGACTCCGACAGGTATGATTTATTTGCTGTTGAAGTTATGGAATGCTTTTAAAACAAAGAGAGATCCCCCTCTGTATTTTCTTCAGAAAGCAGAAAAATTGTTAGAATGAGTAAGGCGTACTGATCTTTCGGAGAACACACATTTGGCAGAATAACTATTAAAGAACATGTAATGCTCTGTAACCTTATCTACATCCAGCCTTATAATATTTACATCTCAGTAAGGTAGAAAAAATATTTCCTATTGAAATCAAATTTCTTCTGCAATAAACAGACATTCTCTTTTATTTGCTAATCCTTTGCGTCATCAGTAATATAAATCTTCTGGGCATTCAGTTACTTGCTGAATAAGTGTGAATAATAATATTGTCTATAAATAGGTATAGCTATTATTGTACTTAATATTGTACAATATTATCTTATTGCTGGTTATTTTTTATCTCATTGCTGGTTATTTTTTAATAAAGTCACATAATTAGCATTTGCTTTTAATTAAAGGTACTGTCACAGTGTATCTTACTTTCATCTACTAGAATGTGTCTCTTCATTTTTACATTCACTAGGTGATCATCAAAAATATATACTTCCAACACCCAAAACCAATGTTGATAGGTATTATTAACTTAATGATGCAAATAAATGGTCAGAGAATTTCAAATTATACCGTTGAATAAACAGCTATCAAATGAATTGAAATGCAATGAATTGAATTATTTAATTCATTAAGGTACAATATTGAAATACAAACTTTTCTGTTAAATAAATGAAACGTTTAACAAATTTAATGCGCTAATACAGGAATATTATTGATCACTAAGTTACAAACATAATAAACAAAAAAAAAAAAAAGACAGTAAAACCTGTTAATTGGTTTCAATGTAATCAATATTAATTGCGCTCTGCCAACTAGTTGAAGAACAAATATAAAAACTCATTTACCAAACTCAAATTGCTAAGAACAAACAAATAAAGAATGTGGTCCATATTTGATTCAACAGGTGGACTAAATTTAATTTTCTTTAAAAAGGTATTGCTCTTTCATTATATCTTGATAATATTCAAATAAACTACAACGTACATATTTCACATTTACTCCAGGATGTCTCATCAAAACAAACGTAACATTTTATTTTCTATCTTCTGAAGAAAACAATAACTGAAAACACCTGAGTGATTACTTCCAATCTCTAAATTTTATGACAATTATGTTGAAATTGTTATTGTTTTATTTATAAGTATGTTTTATCATAACTTTTTATTATAGATATATTGTAAAAAACTGTACAGCTACTACTTTGAATTTAATATCCCATGATTTCCGACTCGATTTATATTTGAAAAATTGTCTTGACTTCCATTGGGGAGTAATTATTTTGTTAATTCCACTGAAAACTACTGAAACAATGTTTACTAACAGCCCTTCACCTAAACAAAATACCAAATTTTTCAGAAATATTGTAAAATTTTCTCAAAAGAGTGCAAAAACTTTTGTTTTGAAAAATCTAACATTATTGGGGGAAAGAGATCTGAAAGCACAGAAATCTAATTTATTTTAATATAATTAAACAAAAAAGTTGCAGGTAGATAAAACAAAAAGCACAGACTTTGAGTCATTAACTGCATTTCCATATCCCAAATCGTAGTCACATGCAGTACGTACCTTCGGGCGGGTAAATGTGGTCGGTCTCTTATCCAATTAAGCGCACACTGTTGTAGCTGCTTCATCATAAGTACGAACTTTATTATCACTCCTGCTTTTTAAACCATTCTTTTCATTAGTTTACATTTGTTCTTGAACTGCTGAACACTTCTTACTGCTTGAAATCAGTTTGCAGGGTTGAGTATGTCGTGCCTCGTTTTTGGTATTGTAACTTTGCATACAATAATATTCGCGCATTTGCCAATGAAAATTGTAAAAATATCAATTTCCTACACAGAAATGTTAGGTTTATTGGCACTGGAACCATGGCGCAGTCCGTGAAGGCATACGTGGCATTGTATTTGGCGCTTGAAGTGGCTCTATAATAACCATTGTTTACAAACAGTACCACGAGATTGATGTACTCGACAGCCAATTATATTTACTGTAACTTTCTAGCATAGAGTAATCCTTAAATCGGCCTATTCTCTGATGACCGCAGTTTGTGTATAAGAACCCAGAGTTCCCAGTGTTAAACTGATTCACGAATTCCTCGATCCGCAGATTACTTTCGATATAACCCATGATTGAGATTATGAGCGATTATGTCATCGACATACCTATAATAATGTTATTCTCAAATTGACCCACGAACAGTTCAGCGAAGAGAGGCGAAATATGAGCCCATTGCTGGTCATTCTGATTGTGAATGGAATGTTGAAGTGAAAAAAAGTATAATTAATATGCAAGTCAAGTAGTCTCGGAAAATATATTTTTTTCTAGATAAGATAAATTATATTTCCTAATGTGATTGATGTACGTTCAATATATATTGATATATTCACTAGAGGAATATTAGTTCGTAAGTTGTCATATCAATGAGACCAGCACCTGCATTGAGGGCAACATCAATATCTTTAATTTTATTAATGAGATCAGTGAAATTATTAAGTTTCAATCTAGGATTAAAATCGGCGGTAGAGCTGAAAAGAGGAATTATATATTTACCAAGGGGTGAAATACTGGAGTTGAAAAAACTAACAACTAATTAGAAGATTTTATTTAAAGTTTAAGGTCTTGAAAGGTTTATTTTACAGATTTTCTTTGTAGTTTAATGAGGCCATACAACCTTGGACATAGAGGGTTCATACCCTGTAGGAATTTCTTTGTGGGCTGTGGAATAAGAGAATTGACTAATTTTGTATTTCTGACCATTAGGTGAAAGGAAGGAGTGGGATATTTTTCAAGGCAAGAGGAATCATTTTCTTCTAAAAAAGTTTGCAATTGTTCAATGCTATATTTTTTGTGTATTATTGCAATAGTGTTGACTTTATCAGCTTTGTTAATAAATAAGTTATTAACGTTCACTTTTTTCAATTAGTTTATTAATATATTTTATATGTAATGGTGGGGGAGGTCTACTGACTTCATCTGATAAAATTTTCGAAGAATTAATCAAAATAGACTTACAATTAATATTGTCATTAACAATGATTTGGGCTTCTCCAGTGCTAACTGCAAGATTTGTTAATTCTTTATATGAAGGATGGTGTTTAGGAGCAAATTTAAGACTATTGAATAACAACTTATTTTCCTCATCATTGAATGTAACATTAGATAAGTTTTGGATTCTTAGGTACAATGTTTGGTTATAAGTAGGGGGTATCAGAAGTTACATTTTGGGACCAAATTGTTTATCTTTTAATTTGTACAATTCGAATTTTAACTTAGTCTTTTGTTTGGCAATGTTCATCAAATTTGAGATTAGGTATTTTTTCTATCAACAAGGATAAACTTGAGGGGGGAGGATAATTGACAACGACGGGTATGAGAATTTAAAAGGTAATAGGTGTGGGAGTGTTCCCTAAAGTCAACTTCGGGATGTTTTAATAGACATCAAATATTTAGTTTTGTGGCTTGATTATTTATTAATTCATATTAGTATCTATGTCTCTATCTCCACTAGTAAAACCCCCTCTTAGATTTATTAAATCACTCTTACCGGCGAACAGGTTTTAACTATCTTTGTTCCTAACATTAACGTAGGAAGATACGTAATTATTGCACTCCTTAAGTAAATGCGATTATGAAATCAAGATCCTTTCAATTCAAAATGTTTAATTTTACTCTCAATTTCTAAGTTCAAATGTTGCTGATGTATTTCATTGTAAAAAATAATTTATTTGCTTTAAGAGGGAAAATGGTAATTAATGTACCTAAATTTCGTGCAACAACTGCCAACAGACTTCTCCAAAAATTGTCTTGGCCCAAATATCCAGTAATGTACCTTCACCACAGAGAAATGTATTGCGAACAATCCTAATAAAATATTTATCACTTAAAAATAGTACTTTCTAAACAAATTTATTTACTTAACTAGAAAATACGTTAAGGAGATGTCAGTTTCTTGTGCACCAACGACATTAGAAAAGCATCAATAATCAGAGTGCTTACATCCATTACATTCATTCATCTTTCTCGATCTTTATTTGATGACGTAGTAGGAATAAGTAGGCATGCAGAATATGCATTCTGGACTATGTGGAATCTTGTGGAAAACTGATTCGCCAGGACTTATGTGAGCTGAATGTAATTATTATACATTGTTGACAGCAATTCATCTTCAATTTACACTAGCAATAACGTTTATCATCGTAGAGATAAATGTTCGATCTTACCTTTTATTTTTGCTTCTGGAGAAATAGGAAGAACATTGAAGCCAAACGTTGCACACCTACACTCAATACATGCCATCTTAAACCATTGAATTTCCAACGCAATGTAAACAGTAACGGAGAAACGAGCGACTTTCAGAAGTGCTGCTCTCTATTAGCAAACTTTATAACACCACCTCCCGCGGAGGACAAAATATACCGCATTAAAAGAGTAATAGTTTTCACAGCAGTAGTAACACAGCAGCAGCTCAATTCGAACCCGCACTAGGCAGACGATAAACCTCAAAGGCTCTAGATTCTCTGGCATAATTTTAAAAAAAATATTCCCGATTTGAGCAAATCAAAAACAAAAAATGGGGCGTTAAATCACCAACGCACGTCTCCTGATTGATAGACCTCATCCGTGCCATGAAACAGTGCTCTAGTAGGGCAAAAACCATGGTGGAAATAACAAGGTGTAGCGGTGCGCATGCCGCCGATTGTGGACCAATATGTCCCGCCAAATGTGCGCCAAATTCAAATTATCTACGCAGGCGCGGACATTTCAAAATTATTTAAAATAACTTAAGATTACTCCTTCAATTTAGACAATACCTTAAATATTAGTACATTGGTGATATTCATGAAATGTTCGCAGTTTAAATATTTCAGATCTTACGTCCAAAATATTAACAAATGTAATGACCTGAGCTAACCTACATTATTTGGCCACGTTATTATAATCACTTTTCTATTTAATTTCTTTTGAACTTATATTTTCTATTATTTTGGGGACTGTGTTCTACACGTTGGTCACTCTTATTTATGGACATTTTGTCTCCGAATAAGTACTGAACAAATAATGTGAAGGTACAAAAATAATCTTGCTTCTTGCAGTGTGCAACATCGTGTCACATTTACTTTTGAAAGCGTTGTATCTTCCAGTCAATCTGATTTGCCGTTTTTATGCAGTCAAGGAAAGTATAATGGTGTACTTACTTTTTTTTTATTTTTCACAAGAGGAATCAATGGGCGGCGTTGAGTTTGGTCAACTTTTCATATCAAAGATAACTAGAATAATAACAATAATTAATACCAAAATTATATGAGGCAATCAGTAGAAACATTAACTTTTTTCGGTTAAAGAAACGTGATTTCCTAAATGCGAAATACAGAAGATGAACGACAAGAGCTATTTGTTGTGTTCGTGGTTTTTGAGTTATTATAGACTACTATATATGGACAGGTATATTAAAAACTCAATTTCACTTAAATTTGTTTTTTATAATTTCTGTACATAGTTTCAGATTCGCTTTGATGATTACTAAGAATGGAAAAATATATGAATGAAAACTATTCAATTTTCGTTGAAAGGATTACTCTTATGAAAATCTGTCATATACTTAATTTGCTTGTTTTTCATCTATTATTTAATAATGTTAAATATAATTCTACGTTGATACTATTTATTAATTTATAAAATTGTTGAAATATTTCAAATGTCCACAAAGGACATACAGGAGAAAATATAATAGCATAAGTCTTTACAGACCGTTTCTAACCATTTAATATATAATTCATGAACATTTACTATTTGTAATAAAATATACAATTTTAATTACAATAAAAATTAGGAATCGCTTAACTAGAACTCAGAGACAGTATTCTATTGGTGACATTTATAAATGTATTTGTTCACAAATTTCCATTAATATCTCAACTATCTAGAAAGAATTTATACAAATGTAATTATTAAATTAAAAATTTAATCCATTGGATAGTTTTGTATGATCAACTACACAAAATTTCACCTCATTTTAACTCTTATTATTTAATTATTAACTCAAAGTGTTATGACCAAAAATGAAAGCGGACTTTAAAGGGTTAAGACCAAATACAAATATTTACAACCATTCAAGAGGTTTATTTTAAACATTTAACAAGTTACATATACAAAATACAAATCACATGTAAATATTTCAATTGGCTGTACAGAATATAGACAAAAAAAATCGAATACAAAAGAATCAAAAGCGGCTAAAAAAATAATACATCAAATCTGAAAAAATATAGAAAATATATTGGTTTTAACTTTTATGTAAAGCGCGTTATGAATGGAAATGAAAATTAACATTAATATTTCAAGAGGAATATAACAATTTACAAAAAAAAAATTCATATTAACATACAAAAATGTATTTACAAGGAAAACGAGTTACATTTAAAGACATTTCATATCAATTATTTATCATCCAATTATTAAATCTTATACTAACTCGTAACTTATAATTGTTAACTAGTTACTTAATGCAATTGGTTTGTTGTAATTCATAAACAATAAAAAATCTCAAAACTGTACATTTAGCTGTACTTATGATTAGGTATTGGGAGTTGGAGAATAATAACATTTCTATGCATTTTTGTAGTAGGAAAGGAATAAAGCAACATGTGAAAGAAGTAACAATTTCTACTTTAGGAAAAAATCTAAAAACATTAAAAGCACACCAAGCAACTGGTACAACACCCCAGGTTTTAATACCATGCACTAGAAGAGGGTTAAAATTAATATTTTAGTTCATTCGTCAACATTTCATTTGCTTATATTCTAGTTAATCCGTTCTTTGTTGTCTAATGGGTGGACGGGGCGGTTGCCTGTGCTTTTAGTGGACTCTATTATATTAGGTGTTGAATATTGGCAGGCACTCCGCTCAGTCCCATTCGATGCTCATCAGGGACCCTATGATGACGTGGGTTGTCATAAAAACACAAGGTCTCACCTTGCACAATGATATTTAATGACCTTTAGGTTATCACATTAGTTCTTTACAGTTACAGTTTGTGCAATTGGCAAACAAACACTCTTAATGTTTTCACAGAAATTAATAGTTTAGCTCTTCTCTATGCTAAAATACACTGACTGAACATACACTTCATTTTCACAGAAATTAACAGTTTAGCAAATACACTGAATTATTATTCTCAATAAGAGAATACAAATAACTTCACGTCTTTGATAACGAAGTCCGAGTTCATGTGCTCGCCTGGCAGCTTATTTGCAACTTCGTATAAAATAAATTGAATGGTTCAGCATTTATACACAATGCTGAACTAAACACTGAAATTATTCACAATTTGAGAATAGAAAGTTACGTGATTTTGATCACGGAGCCCGAACGCATGTTGCTCGCGAGGCTGCCTCTCAGCGACTGACTTTCTTCGGTTAGGGGTTCGCGAAGAGGGGGGATTTTGAACTGACCAATTAGCTCTCTGGGTTTTTGAAATGTTCTAGATCTTCTGGGCGCGCGGCGTTGCCGGCTCGGGCGTGGAAAATTTCCACGCTGCGCCGTGCGGGGTTGCCGCCCGGCGCACGGGAATGTTAGGCGAATAAACATCTATTCATACAACATCATATATTCATATCCTCTCTCCACTTTTGCGTGTGGGACCGAACAATGGGTTTGTGACCCATGGAGACAAAGAAGAGACGATCATTTCTTGATAAAATTTTAATTGACATTCTCCACCCTTGCAACATCTTTCTAATAATTTCAACATGGATCTTGAATTTTTAAAACTTTTCTTTCTATTCCTACATCACTGTGCATTTAAGCCCCATATTGAATAAGGCATACACGTAAGATAAGAATATTAATTACACTTTCAATTTAGTGGGGTGATTTCCTTTGATGGCTAATAACTGCTGAGCCTTTTTCGGATCTTGTTGGTATTAGTTTCTTCTGATTGTTGTCCTGAATACAAAATTACCTTTGTATTTTGGTACAGACTTACCAGTTTATTAGATGCTTCGAAAAACCTCTTTGTATTATATCTCATACCAAATACTCTTCCTTAATGAAAAGCTTGTTTGTAAACCACAACGCCATGGGCAGTTTAAAGTTGAACCTATACTATTTCAATTATTTCTTTACTTGTGCTCTACAAGCTACACGTATTTTCTTTCCAGTCCTATGATACACAATATGTGTCTTGTTCCTTTGCTAACCTTTTCCGCAGCACTTCTGCAATTTTTATAACTTTATTTTTTGAGGAACCATTCTTCCTTCATATCATTGGTTGTAATTTGTATGTCTTGCATCGATCTATTTGAATGAATTCTTAACTCCATCTTCATTTCTTCTTTCACCAGATCCGCCAACACCTCGATTCTTAACAAACACATTGGTCAAACAGTGTCATTATCCCTGAAGATGATTAATATCTACAACTTTTGGGGGTGATCTCCTTTATTGCAGTTCATGTTTCTCTAGCAGGTCATATAGGTTTATGGATATTTGAAAATGGAGAACCATAGAAGACCCGGAACTTAGGTTTTCTTACCCTCTTCTGGAGCATTTTCACTAGCCACAACATATGCACTGACAATTTTGAATCTTGGCAAAGTAATGTTCTCCTTTAACCACGTAAGTTTGAAAGGCATATCTCGTGAAAATTGTGAAAAGCTTGTGAAAAACTTGTGAAAAACTTTTGACAGAACATTTTAGTAATTGTTCATCCGTAAGGATCTTTCTTCTTTAATTTTTAGTGATTTCTGATATTTTCTAAAGATATAGACTTTTTCCATAATATAATACCTCACAAATATTCCGAAGTAGGAAAAGTACACACACATACATGATGCATACCTGTCAAGCTTTGGAGGGTAATGTATAATTAGAACATTAGTTACTTTCTCCACATTTGATCTATAGATAGAGCAATTAAAACTAATACCTTTGGTAACAATTACTGTTACAGATGGCAATCATTACTTTTCTTTGAGTAAACAAAATGGTTAAAATGGAAATAGGAATTATAGAATTTTTATTCATGCAATTTTTCCTATTCAAGCAAAATATTCAAAGAAAAAATCAACAGCCATTTTCCAGAAAATTTTGAAAAATACCACAAGTATCCAAGTATATCAAAATCTTTTACTGATCTCTGGAACAGCACAAATAGAATTTACATCTGTTTTAATCGAGTTTCAACACAAAAGCTTGTAATCTGAAAGTTTTATGTGACACATGAACCCACCAATTACATTATGGGATATATCATTATGTATATGTAATGTCTCTTTGCCACTTGCACCTATCTTAACTAACTTGGAAACAGCTCTGATATTCCTCAATTTTGTGCGAAGTTGTAGTTCAAAAGAATCTTAAACATGAATTTTACAACTGAAAATTTAAGATCGCATTGTTGAGGTGCGGCTTTGCAATACCCATCTCCAGGATCATTGTGCATGCCATTTTTCACGTATAATTATACTGGCAGAGCGCTCAGGCACTATTTACCCATTGCCACATGAAACGGTGTGAGCACTTCTGCAATGGAAGATTTAATTTTGCCGGACACTTAAGTGGCACTTAAGTCGCAAACAAGCTGTATAATCACTAGCATGCATATTGATAATCCACAAGGCAACTAGAGGTGCTACAGGATGGCACAGACTTTCTCGTAGCATTTTTTTTAAATTTTCTTGGTGTGGTCTGTCTTTAAGGTCTTGCTCTATTCTCTGACAAGCTACCGTCTATCGTCACCCAAAGTACATTTTTTTGCCATTTTGTCAACTTTTCGGGTTTCTAATAGTACAACCGAAATATTACTTCATGAATATTAAAGAAGAGTAAAACCTCATCCTAAATAGAAAACATAAAGCCGTTTTTAAGAAAATGGGGATTAAGCATTATTGTAAATGCAAAATTTGAATCTCTCTTTCACAGGAATCTATTGAATTTTCAAAAATGTTCATTTAAAGTCATTTGAAGCACTTCTCCTCACAAATGAGAATGTACACTAATCGATGGAAATGTGCATATTAATGCCATGAGACATTTCAAAAAATTACATTTGCGTAATTTTTCAAAAAACAAAAGAATACACCAATATCAACTTTACGTCATATTAAACAGTGGTATTATCCCTATCAATTAGAAAAGTTTCGAGAATAAATTTTGAGCCATTTGTGAGAAAATGGCCTTTTTTGCGCTTCTGAAAATGCGGAATTTTGAACGCGTATAAAAAGAAAACTTTTGAGTTTTCGAAACATTTAACATAACATTGTTTAAAGCACGTGTTATCATAAGTACAATATTGTGAAGAAATCATCTCTAATGTAAATATCACTGACGAAGGCGACAAGTCAAAAAAATAATTTTTTGTAATTAAAAAAAATTAGAACAATAAGGTGTTTATGTTATAGTATAGTGTTCGTTTGAGACTAACCCTATCAAAAATTTAAAGAAATAAATTAAAGCCGTTTTTGAGAAAATCTTTGTTTTTGTAGTTTTTTTTTAAATTACTGGATTCTGGAGCTCAAGAAATGTGCAGTTTGTACTTGGTACCCACACATAATATACATATTTTTGCGTGACGTCTTACAAGATGTACTCGCTCAAGATGTACTCGTCTTACAAGATGTACTCGTACAAGCTGTACTCGTGGCTCATTGCAAAGTCGCAAGCCTTTCACCACTGAGATCCGGGTTCGATTCCCGTCGAATCTCATGTGAAATTTGTTCCAACAATACGAGTTCGGCTGCTTCACAAGGGCTAGTCCAACCCCTGTGAAGTGTCCTAAACCCTACCCCTATCCTTATTCCTTCCTAATTCTGGCCGCTGGGTAGTGACGCAGGAGCGCGCGGTTGGAGGCGCGTACGCGGAGATGCTACATGGCGGTCATCTTGAACCGACTGCGACGAGACGCGACAGACAATATTAACAAGCGCTGTTACTAATGGGAGGATTACTCAGAGAAGCGCAAAGCGCTCAACGCCCCCCAAAGGGGCTTGGAGACGCGTAGCAAAGTAGATGCAACAAATTAAAAAAAAAAGTGGATTCTAACTCTATACATGTTGGAGAATAGTAGTATACGTAACAAAGGTACTAATCACCTCGAGCTTGTATGACGTATAATATATTTTAACAAATTGCGAGAGAAATGCAATGCATCTAGTAATGGAATATAAATTAAATTTCAAATACACTACTTGCGCAAAAGTAAATGGATTCCAGTCAGTGTCGTAACACTAATTTTTGTAAATAATAAACAAAGGCTTTGTCAAGACGAATGACAATTGCGAATCTTCACAGATTTTCGCATACTGAAAGAACTCTTTTGCACACAGAAACATGCACGAGAAACCGTGTTTCGCGCACAGCGTGTTAAAAAGTAATTTACTCGATAGAGGAACCAGACAATATCCACTTTTAGGTCGACATGAATAAAAACATTTTCTGTTGAGAAAACTGCACTTCACAGCATTACTGCACTGGATTACATCCCTTTCTCTATACTAAGTATATTATTCCGTATCTACGTACATATAAGAGAAAGTAAAGACTAGCCATGGGAATATATATGTCTGTAGCCAAAATTATGGAAGAATTTTTAATGTTTATATTGTAAGGAACTTGTATATTGTAAGGTGCTTTTCTTTCTTCTGAAATGAATGAGTTCAGTTCATGCCTTATTGTATGACAACTCTGGCCACAGGCTCACTCTTACACCTGACCACGCAAATCTCGCTACATCTAGCGGAGAAAGAACCTAATACTCTGGCGAGAAAACAGGCAATTTTGAATTTAGCTCAGAAGCTTCTTTGACACTTCAAGATCTTTTTCATGTTGGCGTACAGGAAGGTGGAGTATATTTTTCGCCCTCACAAATGCACCTTTGATTGGATGCAAAGTGGGTACAACAACGCAATACGCCAACAGTTATACCAACAAAACCGCATAAGAATCACTTATTTAAATGAAATGATATAAAATATATTTTTCTCTCTGCAGACGTCACGTAATTACCTACGTCCGAGTAGTCGACACGGGCCAAACAATTTTGAATTAGAAAATATTTTATTATTAATATAATAAAAACCAAACTAAATAACTAAAACCTTATAAACAATTTATAAACATAACTAAAACCTTAATAACTAAAATAAAAATTTGTTTTTTGTTTTCTAATTTCTTTTCCAAGCCGTTTTCCTTTAGAGTTTTATTTAAACACTTAACCCTAATAAATGTGCTTGTCTGCGCAAGGCACGTAACCACGTCCCTAGGGTAGCTCACTTTGCCACAGACTATATCTGTCAATTTTTCAAAAATTCTGTCGTCTTTAAAAAATCCCAAGTCATGGAATTTCATGAATTCAACAATTTCATGAACAATTTCATGAACTATAGTTGCTGCATTCAAAAATTCTCGAGCAGGGTACATTAACTTCCAACACGATAAAAAATTTATCCAGGGATGATCTTGCAAATACTGCGCTTCAATACCAAATTTTTATATTTATTCTTAAATCTATGGGCAACATACCCAGCGATGTATTTCAGCGAATTCTCGTGAACTGACTCTGAAGCCATCGCTTCTTCAAAATCATGTAATATCTTCCATTCCTCCTGTGAAGGAATGTAACAAAAGTGTTGAATCTGCAACATGAAAATTAAAAAATAAGGAGAAGAGGATCACAGTTTTGTGAAGTACATATTGTTATATTTTAGAGCACACAAAGCTACTTATCAAGTCTGATTTTCATAAACCTTTGTTACACAATAAAATATAGAACTTCAATATTCAGAAAAGAAAATTTTGAAATTGCAATGGCATTTATTAAATTACAAAATGTTCAATCCAAATTAATAGACATAACCACAATTTTAAATTTAAAAGAAAAAATTACTCAACTTATCCTCTCCCAAATCTTCATTTTCTTCTTCCTCCAAGTTTTCACCGTCTTCCATAAGAAATTCTTTTTGAGAAGCATCATCCCTGGCATTTAAAAAAAATCAGTGATGTCAGCTAATGTCGCAGTTTCATCACCTTTCGTATTTCGACGATTGAAGATGGCATGGCTGGAATGCTTGCCCAAGATATTGTAACGTATTGTAGGGCTACACAGAGCGACCGGCGGGGCGTCACAAGGTCGCTGCGTCAAGGGATTAGACGCCAGGGGCCAGGCAGGATGTGAGAACAATGAGGTATTTTGAGAATTCTAAGAGCTATGGAAAGGGATTCCCAAAATGCGGGACAGCGCATTTTTGCCGAGTGCCACGTGCAAAAATCTTAGAATTAAGGGAAATGGATGTCCAAAATGCCTGACAACGCGACTAGCGCAGGCCGTGTGAAAAACCCAGTGACGTTTCAGGTTACGTGGGTGGGAGCTATATAAGAGCGAACGCAGAGCGCGGGGGCGGGGTTTGTCGAGCTGAGTGGAACCCTCGTGCGAACGTACCAAACTTGCGACCAGGGCGGTGCGGAGCCGAGCTAGGCTCGTACGGCAACCCATGTGTTGGGACGCCGTTGTGGACACTATTTCCACGGGTGACCGAGGTCGCCGGAGCTGTATGCTGTGTGCATAAGGCTCGCTGAGGAGTGGCGCGGGCCACGAATCAGACCTTGCGTTTTTAAGGATCGCTCCTGCGATCAAGGGAGTAAACGTCTACCAGAGCTAAGAGTAACTTTAATTATTTACTGTACATATTGTGAATAAACCTGTACATATTTATCATTGAAGCACGTGTCTGTGATTACTGTGTATTCCCACGACGTCATCATATATACAATTTTAACCGCTTCCTAATTTGTACAGGTGTAGGGTGATCATTTGATTCATCCATTGATCAAATGTAAAAAAAAAATTTTCCAACACATCTTGATTTAAGTGTCCAGTTAAAATATATTGAACTGGACACTCTGAAGAGAAAGAAAATTTCACCTACATCAACACTTTTATACATGATTCATTGGAGAACAATTCTTTTTTGAAATTTCATCAGGGACTTTTTCCACCACTCTCATTTTGGAAATAAATCCATTCATTTCGTCAATGTTTTTATTTTGCTCTTCAAGAAGAACTCCGTAGCCTCTGGTCCCATTATGGCCAAATTTACCACTGCTATTAAAAACGTCAAACGAGTCATGAAACAAACATGAAACTGTAGATGCCGATTGCCAATAATTTTTTTAAAAAAATCCTCTACTTCCAGCCCATTCAATTGCTTTTGCACTGGTTTTTGAAAACTTTTGGGCAACCAACTATACATGTTGTCTTTGGCTACCATGAGTATCCAGGTGTTGTCGACTTAATTTGTGGCAAATCTTCAATTCCCCACGATTTAGATGTAACAGTTCAACATTATTTCTCATTATCCCCTCAAAGGTGAACCGCTGTCGAACAAATTATTCCTACTTAATTTTAACAGACGTGGCACATCTGCAAAACAAAATACTCTTTCATTGCAGTAGGATGGATGTTCAAAGAAGCACTGTTTAGAATGATCTAAACAGTTTATTCCCACATTGAACTCATTCCAAGCAGTAATGTTAGATAGTCCCATATCGCATGTTACAGCCACCACAGCGTATCCAATATCATACATTTATATGACCGTTAATAAAATGTTTTTCCTCATAGGCACATCAAAATCATAAAATACAGGTTGTTTCCAACTTCCAAATAAGCTCCTTGCCACAATAAATTGGCAACTCTTGCTTGGCTTGTGTACTCTTTGTTCTTTTCTGTCTATTTCCATCTTGTTAAAAACGTAGATTTCATCGAAGGACAACAAACTTTCTCAATTACTCATAAATGAGATCCTTTCTCTTCCTTAATTCTCATCACATCTTTCAATATTCCAGGTAAAACGTTTAACTGTGAACACCATGTTCGTATTGCTGTCTCAGAGGGTCAAGGAAATCCCTTAGCCTCTGAGAAATCTGTAACCTCTGGGCGTTACGGACCGCAATGCTATTGCCGACGTAATATCTTCGGTATCCCAATTCACCCGTGACTTTTCAGACTGTAGTTTCCTTATTTGTCCAGGAGTAAAAACTTTCCGGAGTGCATCATCTACTATTTTATTTTTCTCCAGATCAGCAATAATTTTGTCCTTTTCTTGAATTGTTTTTTCTAATATTTCATTTGTCTTTTGTAACTCCATTATTTTATTATGGAGGCGATTCATACTATCTCTACACGTTTCGCTTTCGCAGGTCTCTTCTTCCCTAAAATAAAATGTCGTTTGTCATGACTTAAATTGTTAAAAAACATTAAGTCAAGTTTTTTATTAAGGTCATTATTATTAAGGCCAAGTCATATTAGTCAATGTCTCAAAAAGAAAGAACACAATAAGTGTTGATAATAGTAAATATAACCTTGAGTAATTTACACTTACATGCTGACTGATGAAACCGCGGAATTGCTCCGTAATGATGATACGAGCACGTTGTACGCGTGGAGGGTGTCCTCTCATTGCAATATAACAATAAAATTATGTATTCTATTATCATATCTTCTCTATTACCTAAGCTATTTAAAAATTAAATTATGTTTAATAATCACAGGTAGTTTAAGTATATAATAAATAATACTATTCACTTACCCAGACTTTTCGCCAGACAGAAAATTTTGTTGGTATAGATCCAAGAACTATATTCAACATTTTTGTCTCAGATGACAGTGGTAAATTCTGAATTTGCAGGCACACACTCGAAGTGCTGTTCACACACCCTACCTGCAAAGTTTACATTAGAAATTTTTGAGTTCATTAATTACATTCATAACATATTATACATTTTGTTAATTATTATACATGAACCTAATACATTTCTGTACATTAAAATACAAAATTTTAAAATATTTTTACAAGTTAAATTCATTTCTTTATTACTTGTAAATTGCTTTATGGATTTCTTTTGTGATTTTAAGAGATAGTACTATCAACTTATTGTAAGGCTAAGATTTCGTAAAATAATTTAAACCAATAAAAATATCCTACAGTTTTTGTAACAAACAATTTTTGAAGCTGCTTTACATGTTACAAAAATTTATTTCTGTTAATAATCTTCATTCCTTAAAACTGACCATTTACAATTAAATATTTTCATTGAAGATTTTCATTTCCTTCATCAACAATAAAAATTTATCTCAAACACACAAAGAATAAAAGAATGTACAGTCCCCGCCCAGATTATATTTACATAAGTACATTCAATAAAGCTATTATCACCACATAATATTCAATAAAGCTGTTATATATTGAACTAAACTGAAGTCACTGGATTTTAATTACACGAAAATTTTGAAATTGACCATGATCTGCTTTAAACGTGTCTTCATTCTCCCCACAAACTTCCATCCACATCTTCCGTAATTGGGGCACTTTTGGGAAGCGGAAATATGAAAATTGTCCACCACCTATTGCCCCAGTGCTATTAGGACAATTTCTAATGCAGCTGTTGGGCATCTTCAACTACACACGTAAATAATTTTAATTTTCTTTGTATAACACAAACAAATGTTTGGTAATAAATAAGTGATCAAATACAAGGCATCATATGAATTGATGTATGCTTCTGTAATTATTAAATCGAAGTCACATAAAATATATAATTTTAATAACTTACACCAAAAATCTACAACATACCTTTCCCACGCCAACAAAATCACAATCTTCCACCGCTTTCTCACTCTGGTCGCACTGCCTCGCAAAACACGTCTTCACTCCTTCACAGACGGGAAGCAAAAGAACACGTGCCCCCGTCGTTTTCGCTTGATCCCTGGATTCAAACGTGATTGGCTGCTACTGCGCATCTTCCGGAGCGCTACACCTTGTTACTTCCACCATAGCAAAAACAAAAAAGCATAGAACAAAATGTGTGGAAATAATAAACGTTTTGTACGTTACATAACAGTATCCATAAGTAAGTTAAATAGTAAATGTGTGTATATATATATATATATATATATATATATATATATATATATATATATATTAATGAGTGTATTCTGTATGTAATATGTTTAAAACAAGCAGGATGGAAGATATGGGCAGATGATAGATTTTAGTATAACGGGAAATATATGGAACAAACAATGAAAGTGAGATACAAAAATATGACAAAGAAGTACCAAAGAATGAAAATTAGTAGATATGTGATTAAATAAGATTAAATAAGTAAAACTAAGTTTGTGTAGTGTAATTTTTCCTAATCAACTCAAAAAGAGCATAATTATTCCAATTCTCAAGAAATCTAGTAAAATAAAATTGGATAATCTTAGACCAACCAGTCTATTACCAGTGTTTTCAAAAATCATAGAAAAATGTACGAAAAAGAGACTTTTACGTCACTTAAACAAAATTAATTTCTTCAGCAAACATCAGTTTGGACTTACAAAAGGTAAATCCACTTAGCACTTTTCTAGAAAATATAATCATATTAATAATAGGGTAAAATGTACAAACGTGTACGCAGATTTTAGAAAAGCTTTTGACATTCGAATCACAAACTTCTTCTCTCGGAAATGGAGAATATAGGAAAAAGAGGTGTAGTATTAGAAGGTTGAATCATTTCCTCTCTGAACGGGAAAAAATAGTCAAAATAGGTAACTGTTCCAGTAATTCAGGCATAGTCGAAAAAGTTGTGCCGCAAGGGTCGGTGTTATCAGCGATCCTTATTCTCATATTCATTAACGACCTTTAATAAATTCAGTTCCCAGGAAAAATAGCGTAGCAAAGCTTTCGCTGACGACATTGCTTTAACTTTTTCTCGCAATGACAAACAACAACTTTGAAATGATATTGAAGACAATCTTATGATTCTAAATAAATGATGTAACTATAACAAAATTAGTGTTAGTTAGGAAAACTAAATACATGAATATGATATTTGCTGTTTTTAATTTCAAATATAATATTCAGTTCCATGATCTTAATTGTATTCAAAAGCTGACATGCAAATGTGAAACAACTGAGAAAGTCAACTATTTCAAATACTTAGAAACAATAATTGATAATAAAATGACTTGGAAAAATCATGTAATGAGTATACAAAAATATTTAAGGTTAAAATATCCTTACACTTAGAATTCTATATTATGCACTAATAAATTCAAAACTGCAATATGGAATCCAAATATGGGGAGGTACATTCAAGACATATATTAAGAAATTAACAATAACTCAAAACAAATTTATCCGTATTATCTATAAAAATTTTAATGCTTTACTTCCTCTTTATAAACAATTAGACATTTTATCATTACATCTCGTTTTATATAAAGTACTACAAATATTCTATCTCAAAAGCGGAAATAATTTAGTTGATAAAATATTTCACAACTATAGAACTCTACAGTGTAATACTACACAATTATAGAACAGAGCAAAGACACTACGCAAATTAAAAAAACAAAAATTCATAAATCTCTAATATGAAGAACTATGGTCTTTATTGGGCCTTAAATATATAATCAATTACCGATATTGAAAAACTTGTAAGTCCTTGAATATCAAACACAAGATAAAATATAATGATAATGATGTAAACGAGTTAACTGAAATATTGCATTAAAACTGTTTGTTGTGTAAATTAAGTATGAATTTATTTGTGGAGTTATATATTTGTCTATGGAAATATACCTATTGTATTTCTGTAAATTTTCACTTGTTTTATGTTTTAAGATTTTTTTGTATGTTCCAAAGACTTGCATTGTAAATTAAAAAAACGAATATTATTAAAAAACATGCCACACACAAAAAGTACTACGTAGAAGTAGACAGATATTAAATTATAAACCCAGTATTGCTAACCATCACAACTGCTTATCGATGGTTAGTAATTTCAAGAAACTACAATGTTCAATTATTATTGTTATTATTATTATTATTTTATTACTATACTATTTTTATATTATTATATTCTATTATTATATTGAGAAATAAATGACAGTATTAAATAAAAAGAGAACTAATGATAAAATAGACGATAGTTATATTAGTACTGGAAATATAAGTCTGGCATGTAATGTGAAGGATATTTGTGATGCATATTCAACTATGAAGTAATGAATAAGGTGGACATTAAGATATTATCAGAGAGGGCATTATTAGAAGTAATAATACAGGAGTTATTTGAAGAGCGGGTGGTGATGAAATATGTACGTAATTGACTGATTAAGTTGGTATCTGGGTGCGTCAGCTGCTTTGGTCATGAATCCCGCAAGTGTAGTTCAGGGTACATCCAGGAAGGTGTTTGTATTCCCCCCTGGAACGTTAAGTCCCGGGCCGACCTTAACGTCGGCTTGCACAGGGTATCACACAGGGGCACCGCCCGACCTGGGACCAGCTCTTAGTTCTTCTCACGTTTGATGGTATAGTACTGTGAGTAAGGGGAGAGGAGACAAGGATGAGAAAGGACATATAGCGCGCGGTCCGTGGCGCGTTTGTTAAGGTACTGCTCTTGCTTTCGCGGGGTATTAATCGGAGAAACTGCAGAAAACTACTGATCAAAGCAGCCGGCCGCTAGAATTCTCTTCTAAACAGCGTGTCAAGAATCTGATACCCTCAGAACTCGAACGCTAGGGCTTCACAGTCAGAGAAACCACACAGGTGTAGCCCTGTGTTTAATTTCAAACTTGGAACCATTGAGGTCGCCACATTTACAAAAATATAATTTCACGGTTGCCAGTTGTAAGCTTAATTACAACAACTAGCAAAAATCCTATCCTTAATTCCCATCAACAATCAAATGAATGATTAAGGAATTTACATGAATTAGAGTCATTCAAGCTGAGCCATACCGCGTGATTCCTAATGAAGGGAAGATACCAACATAATACGAGTATATCTCCTAAGTATCGAAATCTCGAATTCGAAGCAGGAAAGGTAACTCTCTATAGACTCTCTGTGAACTGTTACACAAAGGAAACTTAACATTCCAAAACAATTTAGGTTCAAAGAGAATATAACAACAATTTATTACAATATTTCAAAGAAATAAAGGAGTTTCTGACATCATCTTAACACAGAATTACTACTAAACAGAGCAAGAATTGACAGGCAAGGTAAACGCTTCTTTACAAAAATTACAATATTAATGATCAGCAACAATAATACAGGATTGTGTCAATGCAACTAGAAATTACATTTATAGGAGTTCACAATAGGACTGGCAAACAAACAAAACTACTCTACACATTACAACAATATTGACAGAACTTTTACCCTAGATAGATCTCTTTAGGCAATAATACAAAATTACTATGCTACGCACAATCACAATACACTCAACCATAAATATGTAACCTGAAAACAAAGAATACAAGGTTAAAACAACAGTAAAAGTAGTTTTTTCATGGCTTCGCTCATGGTGTTCAATATCCTACAATACTGAATAAATTCAGTCCAAAAACTCCTTACAAACATTGTACGAAGTTTCAAAATTAATTCGCTCTAAATGCGTGGACAGAAGCAAGGCCACTCGAACCAAGTACAAACTCGATGCTCAAGATTCAAAGGGAGAGGCACGGTCTTCTACGCCAACAATGCGACTTTTGCCGCCTAGTATTGAGAGTCACGCTCACACAGTCCAGCCGGCGAAACCAACACAGGGCAGGGCGTCTTCGGACTTATGAACACGTTAAGCATGCACAGATTGATTGATTTTCTCGTGTTTCCGGGCGCGTCACCTGCTCTGGTCATTAGTCCCGTTAGTGTAATGCGTGTTTTTTTTTCTCGGGAGTTGGCGGTGATCTTCCCCTGCTGGATGGCGAGACCTACCGTCGGCTAGTGGGGTTTCCCCCTAACCAGGACCCTCCCACCAGCGGGACACTAGCTCAAGCTCTAAGCTCCCGACCGGTCTCCCGGGATATGTGGTTGTGTAGTGCATGTTAGTGTAAGTGTGTGTGTAAGGGGAGAGGATAGGACAAGGAATGGGAAGGACAGATCGCGCGCGGTCCGTGGCCCGTTTGATAGGGTACTGCTCCGGCATTCGCCTGGTGTTGATCGGAGAAACCACGGAAAACTACCGATCAGAGCAGCCGGCCGTTAGAATTCTCCTCCAAACAGCGACTGAACTCGACCTAGCTGAAAAGCTAGTGTCGAAAATCCTGCCGCCGTCAGGACTCGAACCTAGGACCTCCCGGTCAGAGGCGCTGCAGTGACATCAGTTGATGCACTGAGCTACCGCTCCCGGTGGAAATTTCGAATTCCGTACGGCATGCCGCGTTCGTTTCCAGCCCTTGCCGCCTTCGCGGACCGACTGGCAATGGAAACCATGCACTGAAATCCAGCAGAGAACACTTCTCTCTGGAGTGCGAAATCTGTGAACATTACAAGATTTATATTGAAGTCGTAAAGCCAAGTATTTAGATATTGAGGCAGCTACATTCATTATATCGACTGTGTGTAAGTATGTTTGAAAAACTCAACAAAATTACAACTAATTGTTAATCTTTTTTTTTTCTAAAATCTATCACATTTTCTTTCCCGCAGTAACGTCTGGTAGCTACCAGGTAATATAAAGTGATACCTTAAATTCTCAGTAGCTAATTGGAACTGAGCTTGTGAACTTTCTAGAAACAATGGGAGAACCACATTGTCAATGCATCGTCTCCATTTGTGACATACGTGACATTAATGGCACAAGTAAATGGCAGTTCTGTCTACTAGGTGCTAGCTTACCCAACTGCATTGAAATAAAAGCAAATGCGAGAGCAACGAGCCTTAGAAATAGAGCGAATCACATTAAAATTAAATAAAGTGAGCGAAAATGATGAGCACCAAATACCATCACCATAACTTTAACAAAGAGCGAATCTATGAACAAAGCACTATAAATACAAATACAAACAAATATCCCATCATGGGATTGCGCTAAAGCCTCAAGCTGTCAGGTACAGCTAGATACAGTAGTGGCAGACAAAAGGAGTGCAAGTTACCGAGCAACTTCGTGCAGTTTTGTGAACGCATGAAAAGTGTAATGTACGTTCACGCCATTGCGCTGCGACCATTCCTACCGGACATCTATGGACAATACTGCAACATAAAAAAGAAGAAACAAAAGTTCAGAAAGTCTTTTGCCAACTGGCGCGCGCATTGCGTGTGCGGAGATTCATAGCTTATCTTTCAAGTCTCATTTCACTGTTTCAGATTTCTCTTACTCCTGGAAGTGCTTCGGTCGTTTACATTAGCTTGTTGATCGGGTTCGTATGAAGCGATCTCAAAAATGAGAATATTTTCCGAGTCAGCTGCTTTTTCAAACGAAATAGTTGTAATGCTGTTTAAGTGATCTATTAGCAGTGGCATCGAAATTTCGCGATGTAAATCTTTTATAAGAGTGTACCTAGGGGCGCAGAGGGCGGCCCTGAGGCATTCGTTTTGAACAAGTTAAGATACGCGCGAGGCGTATTTATGCATTTTTACAACTCAATTCATGCGCCGCTTGTTTTGTGGCAACTAATTGATCTACAGGGCGACTGAGGCGCTTGTACCGCTCAATAGAGATTTTACATACAATAACACAGAAATATAAACAAACTTATAGAAGCTCTATGCAAGCCAAGGAACACAAACATGGCAGAGCATCTTTATGCAACATGGAACATGAAGCTGATTAACAAGTGACACACTAAGGCATAGAATTTCTAGAGGCATGCAATTACAAAAAATCAATACAATGAATGATGTTATTACAAACTAAGATTTACAGTGTAACACAATAGGTGTTACATTGCATCTTTATAATAGATTGTTTACAATATTTTTAAAGTATAAGGCAGTAATAAAAATCATTAATTTAAAAAAATAGAAAGAATTATTATAAAAGATATTTAATAATAAGATATTTGATTAAATTTAATTAAATACATGTTTCTTGTTTTTAGATGAAAATACCTCTGTTTGTGGCCACAATTAAATTAAACAATTAAATCTTAGTGAAAATTAAAATCCTGAGCCATGTTAGCGGGGAATGAGGGGTGTCAGCAGTGTCCATCAGGAGAATGCTGAATAAATACAAACACAAATTGTGATAGTCTTATGGTTGAATTAAAACCATCACTGTGAGTTAAATACATAGAATGTACTTCTTTTTATACTTATGATGCTTTTAAAAACGTGTGGAATACTCTGTTGATACAACAATGAAGCACTCAGTTATGAGGTGGTGAAACACTAGAGCGTTTATTATTAGACTACGAACTGTTCAACGAAATCAGATATACTATTTGAAACGCAATAATATTACTTTTCCAATTCATTTAATGCAACACTATTTACAGACAAATCACTCTTCTTCACAAACAGCTGTTTGATTACTTTCAAAGTTACTGTGACACAAAACATCCACCTGAATAGACCCAACTATTACACACAGACACATACACACACATACACCACACCACACACACACCAAAACAAATTGTCACACCCAAAGACTTGACACATATTTCAGTATTTATTTCGACGCGCTAAATTCGAATCTGAAGCTAGAATTCAATATCAATTCAAAAAAGTTAATATTCAAAATACAATACGAAAACATATCAAAAAGGTTCGAGACCAGCTTTCTTGAAATTAAACTTCTTTAAAATCTACTTTTTCATACATTGTCACCTTCAAAGAAGTTTTTGTCATTGTCAGAAAAAGTACTGCGGTCCTAAAAGACAACTTCTCGAAAATGTCCAGCACTTTCCGCGATTCCTGTTGACCTCCCCTACTGTAAAACATTGTCTTTTACCCTTCGTTTCGAGGGTGATTGCAATTCACAGGAGAGTACAGGGTTCGGTAGTGAGACCATATTGTCTGGCGAGAAACATACGTATGCGGAGAGAATGGTGACGAATGCATTGTCGTGGATCATCCAGTTTTGTGGGTGGCACAATCCTTCAATTATGTTCCTTTCGCCATCTAGAGGAGAAAGACGGTATCACATGGGCGACGAAACCGGCGATTTTAAATTTAGCTCAGAGGCTTCTTTTAGGCTTGAGGTTCTTTCACATCCAATAAATCTACAACATGGGATGGCCGGCTTTACTTCCCCTCCGAAGGAAGGTGTACGAAAGATTTTCTCGCCCATGCAAATCCACAGCTTCGATCGTGATTGGACCCGCAAACTTAGCTGTAACAATGCTCTAATTGTTAATACGCTAACAGTTATACCACCGAACATTCTCGCTTTCATCGAATGTCCTTTCGCGGCGTGTTAAAACCTGAATTTCCATAAAATTGCTGCATCACGTGCAACGCCTCAGCGGATTTGCCGAGTATCACGCAAAATTTCACGTTCGCTCTTTATTCAAGCTTGACGTTTACTTTGGAATCGCAGAAGGGGAAACGTCACAAAAGCACGAACTGCACAGTTACCGATGCATATAGCAGCACTCAATACACTCTGACTTCTAAAGATCCTGTGATCCTGTGACAGCGCATGTTTCCTTGTGCTACTATTTGTTGACGTGATACAGAAATAGGATGGGATGAAGTAAAGGAAGTCATCTGTGTTAAATTAAATTTATTAAGAGAGCCGCCTTTCGACGTTTTTGCCGACATCAGTATCAATGAATATGTAGCGAAAGTAGGGAGACAGTGAACTCACAACATTCACACAAATGTTTATTTCGCCTCCTTCATTTCACGATTACACTTAACTCCGCAGTATATCTCGACCCTTCGTCCAATGTCTCCTCCAGCTCGCCAACGCACCGCCTTCATGTTCTCTCCGACTCCTCTTGGTTTAGCGGCAAAACTTTGTCTCTGCAGCATCATTAATCGGGAAATCCTAAGTTTCGAGGCCGGACGAGGGGTGGTTTTCAACGGTAATTGGTTCGAATTCAAACACTGGAGTTTCAGTTGCTGGCTGCTTTGATCTGGAGTTTTTTCTTCGTTTGTTCCACAATGCCATACGAATGCCGAAACACCTTCACGAAAGCGCCACAGACCGCACTTGATAATTTCTTCCTTAACCTTGTTCTATCGTCTCCTCCAACATACTCCCACACATTTATATGTAATAATCTACAGCACACATCGGTACTCCAGTCGGGATCTTAGAGCTTAGCCCGGACGTTGCTCCGCTGGGAGAGATATTTGGAAAGTGGTAAACCTACTAAGCAGACCTACTGATCCTCTTGAGTCGCGGATTGATTCAGTTGTTTGTGTTTCCGCGCGTGTCAACTGCTATAGTCATGAGTCCCGTAAGTGTGGTGCACGTTTTTATCGCGGGTGGTGGTGGTAGAGGTGGTGGTGGTGATAGTGGTGACGGTGCTTTCCCCTCGCTGAATGGTGAGCTCCGCCGCCGACCAACACGTTGGATTGCGAAGTTTTCCCCATCCAAGTATCTCCAATCAACCTCATCCAAGTATCTCCAATCTCCGCCGGGTACTCCAACGACACCGCCCTGGCCGGAACAAGTTCTAAGCTCCGACTGGTCTCCCGACATATGTGGTTGTGTTGTGTAGTATGTGTGTAAGTAAGAATAAGACAATTAAGAGGAAGGAATTATCGCGCGCGGCCGAGTCGTCCGTGGCCCGTTTGTTAGAATATAGCTCCGGCATTTGCCTAGTGTTGGTCGGAGAAATCACGGAAAACTACAGATCAGAGCAGAACAGCGGGCCGCTAGAATTTTCTTCCTTATAACGACTGAATTCGACCTACTCGTAGCTACCACGCTAGTGTCGAAAATCCTGCGACGGGGACTCGAATCCTGGGTCCTGCTCCTTAGAGGGACTGCAGCGACATCATTTGATGCCCTGAGCCACCTCAGCCGGTCGTGAGTGTCGGCGACGCGTGACGCGCGCATTGGACCTGCACACGTGTACGTGCGGCGCGCACCCTCACACGCCGATTGAGCCTCGCGAGGCCACGACGCGTGGGGGCAGCACATTCAGAAAGGAGTTTGTCATTCGTCACGCCGCATAAAAACGAGGGCCTCAGGTTGAGTACAAATGGACTATGCGGCACGTGCCTATTACCACGGCGTCCTCACGCTTCAGTAGTCTTCAATTGTTCTTGCTGAAAGTCCAGTGGTGGGGGCGTCAGACTTGTATTACCCAAGTCAGGAAGTTAAATTCAGAATAGCCGCTGCATGCTTCACTGCCCAGTGGTGCGGACTCCTTTTCTGCGAGTCATACCGGCCGTAGGTCTACCTACAAATGGGTGGGGGGCGGTGGGTTATTTGTCCCTTCTTGTCGGGCAGATAAACAAATGACAGGATGACAGTGATGATTTGCTTATTTCTCTTCGGCGGAGACTCGAGACACTGTCGCGGGCCCGAAAAAGAAAATGCGTTTCTTTTTTAATTCGAGGATTGCAAGGTCAGTTAGCGGCTGAAATTGGCGTTTTGTCAATCAGGATTGTGGAGCGAAGTCCGTTTTTGAAGTAGTTGCTGTTTTTACAGAAGTGGGCACCACTGGAAAAGACACTTCACTAACTTCGACGTGGGGAGTTTTCTGTGAAGTTAAGAGGAGCGAAATTACTTCTTACAAAAAGCACCACGCGCTTTTCTTGTATTATGTAGATGGTAAGAAACTGCAAGAAAAGTATTGTAAGTTTCTTTATCGTAATGCTATTCCCGTGGGGTGTATGAAGAATATATTGACATGACAATAATAATAATTTCCTAAATATTCATAAAACGATTGCCCAAAATTATTTGATGAAATTCTAATTACATTAACTAGATAAGAAACTAAATAGGTGGTAATATAAGACGAACACCATAAATGAGTATTAGAGACATTGAATATTTGTTAGAGCGAAGAGATGCCAAGAACATCTTAATGATGGAATCATAAACATTCAAAAACTTTATATCAACTGTATTAAATGATGCGTTTGGGTGTAAAAGATGGTTCCTGACGTTTCGCTTTTCGCATATGAAATAAGATTCCGTAATATAACACGTGACGAGCGGCACAATCCACGTCGAAACGAGCGAGTTGTTTTCTTCTTGACATACAGACAAAGCTACTCCGACTCTTTCATAACAGCCAATAATTGCGATTTCATTCTGATTGTCATACGCCATGATATAATCCCAAACGCCCTAAATATGGCAAAAAGCAAAAGGAAATAATATTTTTTTACAATGATTAACTGTAATTAAATAAATTAAATATTGTAAAGCAAATATTTGATGGCGCTCGTTATAATACTGCCAATAGAAAAGTGCTAATTCTTACAATTGCCAGAAATTCAAAAGAGACAAGTAAAATAAATATTATCTTCTGGCACAATAACCCCTATTTTATTTTATTTTCATTCAAAATCTAATAAAAGGAGACCAAATTTAGACAGATGTTTCCTCTCCGAGGACATTAGAAATTGTCTGAACAAATCTATGATATCAACTACATTATTCGCTTTCCAAACCACACGGACCATACCGACAATGTAGCTGCTGGCATTTGGGCAAAAGCCTTTTCTAAAAATGATTCTTGAATGGATGGACAAGAGAATTTGTAGGCACTCTTAAAACATTCATTATTTAAACAGAAGTACCAGGTAAACATACCGGCTTAGGTGGCTCAGAACATCGATTGCTGTCACTGCAGTTCCTCTGACCCGGAGGACCTATGGTTTGAGTCCCGACTGTGGCAGGATTTTCGACACTATCTACATTGCTAGATCGACTTCAGCCGCTGTCCGGGGAAGAATTCTAGCGGTCGGCTGCTCTGATCGATAATATTACCTTGATTTCTCCGATCATCATGAGTCAAATGCCCAAGCAGTACCCTAACAAACGGGCCACGGAGCGCGCGATATTTCCTTCCTCTTCCTTATCCTATTACACACCTTACACACCTTTCACTTAAATGCACCACACTACAACACAGGATACCTAGTTGGGGTGAACCCCGCAAGCCGACGGATAGGACGGCGCCGGATCCCGCCATCCAGCGGGGAAGATCACCGTCACCTCCCGCAATAAATAACATGCACTACACTAACGGATTCATCAATCAATCAAACCAGCTGAATTTTTTTTCGTTTGCTTAGTCGAGCTAATCTTCATAATGGTTTATGTGAACTGCACGGTAGCGAAAACCACGAGTGTAGTCCAGTGATCCGGACAATTAGACTGCATTACATTCATTATATCATTATGAAACTTCGACTAATGGTTCAAGGTCGACGCTTATTCCATGACTAGCTGTTAGATAGCGATGAGTTAAAGTATATGGAAGCTTCAAAGGCAAAACCAAGCAGTGAGTTCACTTTTTGATTAAAGTCATTTGCAGGAACAAGGAAGGGTAAAACTCGCAACCTAGAGATTCCAATTTAAAAAATTTGCTTTATTTTTTATTTAACAAGTAATTCAATAATTGAGTAATTCAAGATTTAGCGCTGATATTTATGCAGCAGAATAAGATTACGTTTTTTACTCAATAGTTTTCACTTATTTCTGTAAAAGGCGGTTCAAAACCATCTTTCTCGCGTCAGCTCGAGTTGGTGCAATCCCACACCCGGTATGGATGAAATACTTTTTTTTTATTCCAATCTTTTGTTTTAATAATTTTGTTTTAATAATTTAATTAATATATCGTATCAATATGTCAACAACATAATTGAACAAAAGTTCAATGTGAACTCAGAAAACAACACTCTAGTAATTCATAATCGAATTTTAAATTATTCAGAAATATTAAGAAGTCCATAGTTTCATGCCAATAAAAACCACTAACTTTTTGAGTCTATTGGTAATCCTAGTAATAACGACTCAATTTTTTTAAGAAGAAAGTAGAAAAACTTTTTTGCGTGAAAGTACAATTTCACTTTAATTATGTACCGGGAACGGACACCATATAGTTATCTTAATAATATTTGTGCCATATACCCATTCAAAGTAGAAACTAGTAGAGCTAAACAGCACATAACTTCTCGCATTGTTTCTAACTTTTGCATTTTAAAAAATTTCAGAAATTTCAACGAAAATTAGACATACGCCATTCTTTTAAACGTCTCTTGTTCTATGTGTGGATCATGACATTCTGGGGGCGATAAAGGTGAATAGTTTTTTTTTCTGACTTCACTGATGAGATTACGAATGAGATTTGGGAGTGGCAATGCATTTTTAGTTGTAAGTGATTTTCTTTTACCAATATCAAGTGTCTCAAAATTAACTATTTCATTATTTGAATATTTATATTGAATTTTATTAGCAGATTCTTATCTAAATCGCAGCTTTTGGATTTTCAACAACTTCACCTTAGTTTTCGATTGAGACTGTTTCCTGTTTGTAATGTTTCGTTCCTTGGTAGTACCTTGGTAGAAAAAAGTCAAAGTCGGATCATTTGAATCACTGTGAATGGACTTTTTTTCCTAGCATTTTGTATTACTAAATGCCAATTTGTAGGTACAAAATTGTGTGAATGATTTTTTTCTCCTTTTCTATTAGACTAAACTTTTGGCCGCAAGGAAGGTATGAGTGGCCACTTCCTAGACATTTATGATTTATTTCATCCACACTCAGATCTGGCGATGCACAAATGTAATTAAAAAGCACCGACAGTTTAATGTTGCGGTTCTCGCCGCCGCATTGATCAGAATACATAATTAGTTTGTTTGACGTTTGGAAGTTCTTAATATAATATTAAAGACACGATCCTATCTCTTGAGGACCTCGAGATGCGATTGTTTCATACCATATAAACATAGGAGTTATTAAGTTAACCTCAAGGAAACCTCAAGTTAATCCACCTTTCTTCCAACGGAGTGCGCCACATACGAGATGGTAAAAGTAGCCTTCTGGTACCATATAGCGATCGATTGCAAAACGTTGCTTCGTCCACTGTGTAGTCGACTTATTGCACTTTCTAAAAATACAAAATAAAAAAATAAAAAATCATAACATTTTTGTGGGTTAGTGATCTTTTCCGTTCATAACCTCATTTCAGGATATGTCAATGCAGAATAAATATTTTAAAGAAAAAATATCTTCAATATTGTAGATGTAGAATATTGTAGACACGCCGAAATAAATTTTGAACTTTTGCAATTTTTGAAAAATCTGCGATTTCAACGAATATGATACCTACCCATTATCTTAAGTTTCCTATATGCTCTCCGATGAGAAAGTTTAATCAAAAAATTTGGAGTCATTTTTGAGAAAATTTTGTAAATGTAAATGGTGTAATGTGTTCATGTTAAGTACCCCCGAAAATCAAAATATCCCTTTCAAACTCGCAGGGTCTCGAGTTCATTTAAATCGTTTGAGGAATATAAATTTAAGAGAAAATTGGTTGAATGGTTTAGGAGCGGACGTACGGACGGGTAGACAGACCTTTTGCCGTCAATCGATTTTTCGTATTAAGAAGGCACACAACATGGATTCTGACTACACAATAGGAACAATATGTATCCACTTATTCATTATCAGGGTCCGGCAATAAGACATTTTCTGGTGATAAAACGGCGCATGATTTTCTCCGCGTACGAAGTAAGGCGAGAAAGTAAAAAATATGGGAATATAACAGACCTGAATGGTGGATGTCATGTGATGCAAACATGAGAGTCATACTTATAACCACTTGGTTAAGAAAAATGTTAAAATTTAGACCTCAGTTTTTATTTCCTTCGTATATTTTTTTACAATTTTAATAAAATGTCAATAATCATGGATAAAGTACATTATTATTGTATTATTGTTAACGGGTTTATGGCAGCTGTGTATGTACTCTTGATAAATGTGTCACAGAAAATTTGATCTGAAGCGTTTGTTAACAACAATACGAATACTTCCTTTTAATGTATCTACATCATACATTCGCAAAAGTAACAATCAAATGTAACTCATAAATTATATTAAATACATTTCAAGCATTGCATAGTAATTGCATTCAATTAATTAGGTGAAAATAAAGGTGAATTTTCAAAGATATTATTTTTTGGAAATCTAAAATAAGGAAAAAAATCTATATTGATTTTAATTCTTGAAGATTTCTAAATCCAATTTCTCGAGTTCAACCTCGGTTAAGGGGATGTGTTTTCAGAGAGAGGAAAATCCCGAGTTCACCGTGGTCGGCATGTGGCTTGTAAAAAAGACTGACGGCCCGGCATGCAGAAGAGTGGGCGGATGGGGAGGTATGGGACTCAGGAATTCTGTGATGAACATTTGTTGAATCTCGTAAATACTGTTTGAAGTAAGTACAATTAAAATTATATTAAAATGTATGAAATCAGCGAAAAATGTAATAAAAATGACATATTATTCGAAATCGACGAAAAATGAAAGAAAAGACAAAAATGGATCATTTCCTTTTGTCAAAATATAAAACGAATTTCTATACTAAAAGGCATCGTTCTAAAGTGAAAAAAAAAAATTTCATTTTAATCTGTCCCCTAGAAATAATATATTATATTTGTAATTGCAATATATTGGTAATAATAGTTGAATCATATTTTTTCTTTGGATGCGTTTTGAAGAGGGCATTGCCCTGTCGAGTCCCCCGTGTCCAAGCCTCGTTTCGGAGAGCTCGCAGAGCGGCCACTCCGTTCCCCGGCGAGCAAGTTTCGTAACCCGCGTTGGCCCGCGCGCCGCGGGGTGGTCCGTAGGGGCCGCGGGGTGCGGGGCGGGGGGTGTGGGGGAGCGTGCCAGGCCGCGCGCGAGGCGGCAACACGTGCACGTGTCCATCGGCAGCCGTGGCGTCGCGCCCATTGTTCGCGGGCCCGCGCGGCTGCGCACGGACGCACGGGAGCCCGAGGGGGCTCGAGAGGGCGTTAGGGGCGCGAAGGGGGGAGCGGGGGCAGGCAGCAGGGCGGGACGCGCGCGAGGGTGCCGGTTCGCAGGCGTGCACCGGGCGTGACGCTCCGTGATCGCGGCCAGCGCCCCGCGCCGCTGGTGGTTTGGAACGGACATGTTGGTGATTTTTTTCGGGGAGAAATTTTTAAGCAGGTTCGTACGACAGGTTTTCTTTTTGGGTTTCTTGCGTCGACCGTGGAAATGGCGTTTCAGAGGAAGTAGTTGATACAGAGGGGAAAATACGGGCCATACACTCCCCAAAGATAAATTTAAATACACAATTCTTATAAAAAAACATAATTCTTAATTTAAACTAACGCTTTAAAAAACTATTGTTTGAAACGTTTTTTAAAATTGTATTATTCTGTGCTTCTGGGCGAGTCAAATATTGGTCATTAGTCAACACCAACCTCAACAAAACTAAATCCACAATTTTAGGCTAATTTGAAGCTAATTAAATTATCTATTCCCGAATTTTAGGCTCTTTTGGATTTCCCAAAATCGTGGGCGCTGTTAACTTTAGACTAAAGCTAGCAGCGTCCACTCAGAAAATCCATCTAAAAATCAGTTCAAAAATATGAAACTACACTCCAAATTTAAGGCTAATCTTAAGCTCCAGGGAAAAAATTATTTCCGCATTTATATTCCCAAAATCAGGGCTGTACAAAGAGAAACATTAAACATAACTTCTTAGTAGTCGGAGATCCCATAGTTGTTTTTTCCTATCGATTCACGTCAAAATTTAACCCTGCCGCACACGTTTTAGTTTTCGAAGCGAAGTTCTTGTGCCGTGAGGAAGAATTGCGTAATGAATCAACCCCAAGTGATTTACTCACAAAGGATAATAAAGGTACCGGAAGCCAAATTACTTATTAACTGTGAATGGGAGTTGAAAATAATCAAGAGCTGCCTCCTAGTCCACTTGAGTGTGCAAAACAAATAAATCAAACAAATTAAATATACTAAAAGTATTGCCGTAAAAATGAAAATTTATATTTAGTCAAATTTTGTAAAATCGCTAATAGCAACTCATAATTTGGAAACATGTTTTACTCTGGCGGTGTCATCTAAATTGTTAAAGACATTAAAATCTCTTTGGAATCAGAGTTTTGTAGGATAAGTGCAACTGCCAAGGACGAATATTATGAAGTGTTAAATTCAAATCCTGATTTGTAATATCTCCAAAATATAATAAACATTAGTAGTGTTTCAAAAATCAGAAAATGCAGGATTTAAGGCAACGATTTTTGGAAATCCAAAAGACCCTAAAATTAATTTTGGATATAGTTTGTTTGAGATGTTTTTTGGGAGCTGGTAGCTTTAGTTGGCTACCGCCAGCGAGGCTCCGGCCGAGCTCTAAGCTTGACAAGCTCTAAGCTCCGGACTAGTCTCTCGTCATGTGCGGTTGTCTAGGCCATGCAAGGCGTGTGTATATGTGTTGTATGTAAGGGAAGAAGAGGGCAGTTGTCTTGCTAGTTTCGAAATTCCGTCAGGGTCGGGACTCGCATTCCAACACCGCCCGATTAAAACCGCTGTCATGGTAAAAGTTATTGCCCTGAACCCACTCAGCCGGAAACATTTTGGTGATGTTTTGTGAAGTGTAAAAATGAGTCAGTAGTAGGAAATATTTCATTTCTATGCCAAAGACAGTGGCGATCGTCTAGGAAGAGCCCTCGGAATCTCCTTGAAAAATAGTTTTTTTTAGTAAGAACTGTGAAAATAAATAGAAAAATCGGGTTGTCTTTCAGTGAATTTTCGCCAAAAGCTGTTGATAATCGCAAACAGCCAATTGTATGTGAAAAATTCCTCAGTATAATTTTATTTTTTATAAAATGTGACAAATTATTTGTATATGAAAGATGCAAGTGCAATGTGGGCGTATGAAATGACACGATATCATAATACAGATACATAACACTCATTAACACGATTTCCAAGGGACAGACATTACTGAAGTTCCTGTTAAAAAATTTCCTGTTTCCCGGGTGTTTTAAATGTCCTTATTACCGTAATCCATTGCCGGGACCGAATTTTTGTTCGTGTTACGGCGAAATTCGTGTTAAGCGAGTTCGTGTTAACGAGGGTTTACTGTATATTGATATGATATTGTAATTTTGTTTTCAGTCAAGAATCTAGTATAACAGTTTGTGATACAACTATATTTATACGTAGTGGCACACCCAAATGTGATTGAACTTCTGCCGCCTCCAGAAACCAATGTTACATAATCAAAAAATGTAGCTTTTAATAATGGTCTATAATAACGAGTCATTCAATTTAAAAATTGTTAACTTATAAACGTAAACTGCCTGTCAACAAATAAAATACATTTTATATTCAGCATCACTGAAAAATTAATTATAAGAGAATATCAATTCGGCGGGACACACCTGTTGTCCCCTTCCCCCAACAAACCCTGGGTGGGCCTCTGTTAATACATGAATATTATATAAATAAATAAAACAATTATACGGATAATTATACATTCAGATTCATGCCACGAACATGATATGGCATCTTGTGAATACAGACTCAGCAGCATATTCTGCCGCCACAGTTGGAAACAAATTCCATATAGAATGACTAAGTGATCGATTTACTTGGAACATAAGTTCGGTATAATAATGGGCTCCGCTATCACTTCGGTTTCGAGTTCACGTTGGCACACACATATAGCTCTAAGGTGGTATACTCCAAGCTGCTTCACTCTCTTCAAAAACTCTTTATTGTTTTGTCAATACGTACTTCTCCCCATACGTCATATAGTTTTTATTGAAAAATACGTCAAATATTTTAAATGCTAAAGCCAAAATATACCTAACAACGACAGTTTTTAGTTTCACTAATAGATCAAGACTTTTAGGGTTAATCTCATTCTTTACTTTATCATAAATGTTTAATGTAATCAAAATCAAAATCAGTAATTAACTAATGGTGCTAAAGAATGGCACAGACTCTCGTAGTAATGATGTCTAATTTCCTTGTTGTGGACTGGCTTTACGAACTTGCCCTATCCTCTTGCCAGCTGCCATTTATCGCCAACCAAAGTAACTTTTTTAAAAATTTTCTCACCTTTTTGGTTTCCAAATAGTAGAACCGAAATATTACTTCAAGAATATTAAAGAAGGGTAAAACCTCGTCCTAAATACAAACTTTGATTGAAAAATTTAGTGCCTTTTTACGAAAATGGCGTTTAAGCTTTACTGCATATGAGAAATTTAAAACTCTTTTTCACAGGAATCTATTGAGTTTTCGAAAAACTTTGTTTAAAGTCATTTAAAGTACGCTCATTCACAAATGCAATAATGTATACAACTCGCAGGAAATGAGCATATTAACGCCTTGAGAGTTATTTAAAAAATACATTTGTGTAATTTTTTAAAACAAAAGTATACACCAAAATGAACCTTACGTCATATTAAACAATGCAAACCGGCAGAAAACTTTGAAGAGAAAATTGCGAGCCATTTTTGAGAAAATGGCGTTTGATTGTGAACATGAATTTTGAGCTCATTTTAACAAAGCTTTTGAAAAACTTTACATGACATTATTTAAAGCACATGCACTCATGAATACTAGAACGTGAACAAATTGCCGCTAATGTAAATATTAACGACATGAGAGACAAGTCAAAAAAATACATTTTTGACATTAAAAAAAGACTTCAGCAATATGGCGTCATCTTGGAGTGCATTGCATATGGAGTGCATTTAGCTCTATTTCTACCAAAAGTTTAAAGAAAACATTTGGAGCCGTTTTTTAAAAAAATCTTGTTTTTTTATTTTTCAAAATTGTAAATATTGTACGTACTATAGCACGAAAACTTCTAAAATTAAAAAAAATCATCATGGCCTTAATGAAAGAACTAACTATGGACAACACATTTCATTTGGAGGAAAAATCTCTATCTTCAATTTTGTAGTTGTAGAAAGACGCCAAAGCATTCAAACTTTCAAAACTTTCCAAAATTCAGAATTAACCGCGAAAATTGGACCTACCCCACTTTTCTAAGTGTATTTTACTCTATTCTTACAAGAAATTTAAAGAAATAATTTGGAGCCGTTTTTGAGGAAATTTTGAAAATGTCGGGGCTTTCATGTAAAATACTTCCAAATTTTAATGAATGTTTTACAAACTTTCAAAACTTCAACTAGAGCCAAATTGACAGGGGTTTCTTCAATTTGGAGAAACTCCTACGCACTAGCAGTGTTCACAGACGCACGGACGGACGGACGGACGGACGGACAGACGGACGTTTTGAAAAAACACTTTTTTCGATATCAGGGGACTCCAAAACGTATATTTCCGTATAAGTCTTGAAATCGATTTTCCGAAGCAGTACATAACTTTCTCTATATTTCGTATGCACGTACGTATACGAGAATGTAAAAATCGAAAAAAAAAATAGATGTACCATGATAAGAAATTTTTTGTATCTGTTATTTGAGAATATACCGTTGGATGTGAACGGAGTTCCATATCAATAAGGGATACGAAAAGAACACCTGCGAAAACATTTTCTGTTACTACGCTCAAACTGCTGTTCAAAACGATTCTGTTCACATTCGAAGACCAACAACTAATTGCAATGTCGAATACAAAAGCAGTCATTCCACCGCAAGAAACGTCGGAAATACTTCCCACTTCCTCACACGTCCACATCCATTTTTTCCCGCGTCCCCGACAGCTCCGTGGCGTGCCGAGCCCAGCGCGCTACCCCGCTAGGCCGTGTAGTGGGCCGTGCGATATGGGGCGGGCGGGCAGCGGAGCGGAGCCAAGCGCGTGCGGGGCAACCCCTCCAACACCTGCCCCACGCCGCCCCGCCGCGCCGCGCCTCGCCTCGCCTCGCCTCGCTCGACCCCGTCTCCCCCACCCCGCCCCCACTCGCCTCGCGACGCCCTTCCACGCCCGCCGACGTGCGCCACTCGCCACCCCTCACTTCCTGAAGGGGTGCGCGCCCCCGGGCCACCGCCGCCGCCGCCCGCCCGGCAAAAACGCCCTACCGCCCCCGCCTTCCTCTTCCTCCGGCGGAGCAGAAATTCTCCGGAAGGAAATCAACTCAAGCTCACGCGCAATTGGCCGTGCTTCCGCGCTGCCACGGCGCCATATGAATGTGTGATGGCGTGGTGGAACCTTAGTACGAGACTCATGTTTAATTTGTGTCAACGCATTAAGATACAGTAATAACAATAATAATAATAATAATAATAATAATAATAATAATAATAATAATAATAATAATAATAATAATAATAACAACAATAACAACAACAATAATATGGCTCAGGGCATCAACTGATATCACTGCAGTGCCTCAGACCGGGAGGTCCTAGATTCAAGTCCCGACGGTGGCAGGATTTTCGACACTACCTTATAACCTAGGTCAAATTTAGTCGCTGTCTGTAGGAGAATTCCCAGCTATTCTCATTGGCCAGCTGCTCTGGTTGGTATTCTCTGACGTTTCTGCGATCAACACCAGGCGAATGCCGGAGCAGTACAAACGGGCCACGGACGTGCGATCTTTCCTTCCTTCCTTCCGTCCTACCCTTGTTCTATTCTCACCTCTTACTTACGCTCACTTACACTAACATGCATTACACTACCACACCACTGCACCACACGTACTGGGAAACCGGTCGGGAGCTTAGAGCTTGTCCCGGCTAGGGCGGTTCCCTGCTGGTGGGAGATACGTGGATAGGAAATACCTCTCTAACCAACGACACGTCGACGCCGGATATCGCCATCTAGTGGGGTAAGATCACCGCCAGGTCCCGAGGAAAAATCATGCAGTACACTTACAGGACTAAATGACCTTAGCAGTTGACAAGCCCGGTAAAACTAACAATCACTCAATCAACAATAATAGAAATAATAATATGTGTCAACACATTTCAAATAGTATCCATTTTACTCCGGCCTGATTGGCTGAGAAGCTTGTGTGGGAGACAACTACTCATTGCACCTACGCATTGTCATGTCTTGATCCCCCAGATGTGTCCGTATTAAGAAATAGTACATTCCTGGTATCTCATAAAGCGCCTGTACACCATTACCTTACCCTAATAGTGCGTTTTACTGCAATTTAGTTTTGAAATAGGAAAGTGAGGATACAAAGTTGTGCATTCATATGTTATTTTAAAAAAAATATATTTGTCAAATGAACGAATTTTCATTCTGCTAGATAAATTCTTAATTAAAAATACACATTTTTGGTCGCTTGCCATGAATTATTGAACATTTTGACTATTTACATTATGGGTATGAATTCTGCATGATAAAATCCGTCAAAAATTAGATATTAATGTGACCACAAACTTTTAGTTACATGTGCCTTTCAGTATTGGACATTATTAGTGATAACTGGGGAAAAGGATTTTCCTGCACATCCATATTTTTAAAAATACAAAAATTACCTGCATTCAACATTTTTTATTGTTTGCATGACAGTGATTAAATCAAAACCATTTTTTATTTTATATATTGTGGTAAACTATTTGACCTGGCACTAGATATTTCGTTACATTTTAATATATTAGCATGTCTACAAATTTTACATGTGTGCACATTTTAATATAAAAGTATTTATATTTACATGTTTGTTCTATGTGTCATCATGTACGTTCTGATATGATTTTTGCACTGTGATATGCCTTTCTTTCCATCCAGTGTATTGGTATAGTGTACATTTATTGGTGTAGTGTATCAGGGTGTTAACTATTTACTCAATTAATGAATTGCCTTTAAGGTTGGCCCTTTGAACTATTTCTGGAATTGATCGACTTGAGCTCTCAAAGAGTTTCAGGCATGTGTCTCCTCGACGAGCATAGTAAAATTAGTCCATGTTGATTTTGCCGGAATTTATGTGTGGCTCTGAACAAGGTCCTTCAAGCCACCTGCAATCTGAACCAGAGACGCACGTTAATACAATTTGCTGTTTCAATGTTGCAATGAATCTCATGTATTCATTGTTTAAAACTTAATGTTCGATCAAGTTAAAGTATCATTAGTAATTTTGGAAAAAATATTAACAAGGCACTACAAATGTAATTGCTTTCTAAATGTGTCATGCGACAGGAAAAAATTAATTAATTGTAGTAAATTCTCTTGCTCATTGTTTTGCAATTTATCTGTTTATATCGCAAAAACGTGCTGTGGTGTGCATATGGTATATGATGCAAAATTTCACAACTATGAAGATTGCACACATTCCAATTTATTCAAATATATATATATATATATATATATATATATATATATATATATATATATATATATATATATACAAGAAAATTGCTAAGGTTGAATGAGCTCATTGCGTGTTGTATTCGATTGTGTTTCTGTTAAACATATTTAAGTTCAGTGATAATTGTGTTTACCTGGGGTGCTGTAGTACCATTTGTGAATTACTTCAAAATTTCACTTGACAAAGGCAAAAATCTACGGAATCAGCCATATTTTCTTTTTCTTCGAGATGCCGTCTCATAAACGGATCAAAATGAAGCACATTAGAATATTTTTAGATATTTCACAACACGACTCTTAACACTTCTTGAGCAATGAGCGTGCTTAAGAGTAATTCTCGACAGTTTGGTCTTTTGGTCACAATCAGTGTCTTTTATCCTTCTGATATCATTTTGTCGAACTAGGCAATTAAGATAGTCAGCAATATGAAATATTGGTAACAACTTAGAATAAGATGAAATAAAAACCTTATGAGTGAATTAAAAATTATAAATTCACATTAATAATTAAGAATTAAAATTAAGATTATAAGCATTCTCAAGCAAAGTAAGCGCACAGTAGTGAAACTCCAAACTCACTAGAATTCATAACGACTAGTTAAGAAGTCTTTCTTCGATGGTAAATTTATAATGTCGCTCGGTCCACGACCGAGGTGTATCTAGTTCTTTTTCGTAAGAAATACTGCGACGAGCGGTTAGATTTGAGGTGTGGTAAAGAAGAGATAAAAGTGCCTCGACTCGTTAAAAAATAGTCAACAAGACTTTACATTAGGATCACGAACAAGAATAGCAGAAACTTTAAAGGCGTTACAGAATTGGAAGTTATATTGTGAATGTTATGCTGTTGATCATGTTGAATTGTACTTGAGCTATGTTCTTGTATACTCTCATGATCAGAGAAATATTTGAAATACTGTTTATTCTGCTTTACCAGCAGTAATAGTAATGGATCGTAATAATTGGCAAACATGTTACATTAAAAATTGGAATTAATGGGAAAATTATTTTTAATGTATAATGATTCCAGGACCAGCCTCGCACTAAAATTCTGTTCTACTGCCAATAGTGCCGAGTTCTCAAAATTAATTTTATGGCCCTAATTATTTCTCTGGGAAGTGAGAGAATTTTGCCTTTCAAAGGGCAGTCTCACATTCATGTTCAGTCTTCACAAAACAGGTTCCTTAACCCTATCACCTAAACTTCTATGTGTCTAATCTTGACATTTGATTAAATAAACTGTATTTACCTTGTGCAACTTGGGGTCATAATCTTTAACGTGAAATAATATTTGTAAAATTATTGTATATTTATTTAGTGGACATGTTTCTATCACAGAATTCCCACACATAATGGGAAAAGTAAGAATGTTCAATAATTCGCCGTAAGTACCCTTCTGTACACCAACTAAAGTCTAACCGCTCCTCGCCGTATTTCTTACAAAAAGAACTAGAAACATCTCGCTCGTGGACTAGTCGTTAGGAATTCAGGTAGTTTGGAGTTTCAGCACTGTGCGCTTCCCTTGCCTGATATCGCTTATAATCTTAATTTTAATTCTCAATATGATTTTATAATTTTTAATTCACTCAAGGTTTCTATTTCATCTTATTTCAGTTTTTTTTTTTACCAGTATTTCATATTGCTGATCTTTACTGGCAATCTTAATTGTCTAGTTCGCCTAAATGGTGATATCATTCATGGTTAACATAAAAAATGTCGTTATCATTTATATTATTTTTTATTTCTTATGTCACTGAATCTTAACGTAATTCTCTCTCGAAAAATATTATATATTTATCAATTTTATCCTTTTATTTATATTTCTCTTTTTATATATTTCTATCTAATTTGCATTTCCTTGTTTTATAGACCCTGACTTTCTCAAGCCTGATGATGAAAGAACAATTACTGTCAAAACGTTGCAATTTATTTATTGTGTATTAATACATTTCAATCAACTTTTAAATTTTTGTTTTGTTTTAATTTTCCGGCTGACTATAATTGTACGGAATATACTAATTATTAATAATCGTCCTTTATGATCTTGCGGCAGTAAGCCGATTTCTTGACGAAAGGTACTATGAGTGATAACAACCCTCTCTCCGATTTGCATTTGCAAATTATTTTTATTACACGGGAGCGAATATTTTCTTATCAAGTTTTGGCAAAAACGGTCGAGTTCACCTGTTTATTTTTTTATTATTTTTATATTGTTTGACATTACATTGTTCAGTATACATATTAACTGTGCAAATGTTTAATGGACTTAATCTATCTTATCCTAACTTAAACTAACTTAAAATTATACACATTACAATTATTTTAAAAAATATATAGCGGGAGAGGAAGCAGGAAGCACCTCAGATAAGTATTATTCCAGGTTTGCGAACATTTTATAGAATGAGTGAAGTGGATATCTGTTTTTAATTCTTGTTGGGTAATTGGGGTTTTTGCCCAGTTTATAGAAGGATGATGCTTGTATTTGGGGAAGGTTTGTGTAGAAGTTGTGTGCAAGATAGGCTATTTGATTTTTTATTGTGTTTATATTCAAATCATTATGTAGTTGGTTGTTACTGATGAACCAAGGTGCTTTTGAGATTAATCTTAATATTTTATTTTGGATCACTTGCATTTTGTTTAGGTTTGTATTGGCAGCGTTGGTCCAGATGGGGCAAGCATAAAGTAGAGTCGGCCGGATTATTGATTTGTAGAGTAATAGTGCATTAGATGTGGAGAGGTGGCTGTGTTGATTCAGTAAGGGTCGTAGTTGAATTAGTTTAGTTTTGGCCTGCTGAGTTTTTACCTCTATATGTTGCTTCCAGTTGAGTCGAGTATCGAAGTTTAAGCCCAAGTATTTTATTGTTTTGTTTGTTGGTGTCCAATTGATGGTGTCGTTATTTATGGAAAGTGGAAGAGGGTGTGTGAATGGTTTTAATGTGAATATTTTTGCTACAGATTTTGTTGGGTTCAACTTTATTTTCCAGATATTAGCCCAATTTGCAAGTAAATTTAAATGATTTGGAAGCTGTGTTTGAAGAATTGTTAAAGAGTTCCCTGAGATGTAGAGTGCAGTGTCATCGGCAAATTGAGCAGTGTTTATTTGTGTTGAAATGGGAATATCTGCGGTGTATATATTAAACAACAAAGGGGAAAGTGGTGAACCTTGGGGAACCCCAGCAGCAATTTTCCTTGGATTAGAGCAGTGGCCTTCGACTGACACTGAAAAAGTTCTATTTGTGATATAGTTAAGGATAACAAATAATAGATATTTGGGTGTACCTATTGAAATTAATTTAAAATAGAGAGCTGGGTGCCATATTCTGTCAAATGCTTGCGAGATGTCTACAAAGGCAGCTATGGTATGTTGTCCCTTTTGGAATGCAGTGTGAATGTGTTCCGTAAGCCTTAGTAGTTGGTGGGTGGTAGAGTATTGTGATTTGAAGCCGAACTGATGTTGAGGTATACTGTTTGTTTTCTTGGTATATTTGTTCAGTCGGATGAGTATTAATTTCTCTAAGATTTTTGACATTATAGGTAGCAGGCTGATAGGTCTGTAATTTTCTGCTTTTGAGTGATTCTTGTTTGGTTTAGCTATTGGGTGAATGGCCGAGTGTTTCCATATTTGAGGAAAATACCCTGTTCTCAAAACAGAATTGTAAATGTTATTTAGAAAGGCAATAGCGTTTTCCGGTAGCTTTTTTAAAATGATTCTATTGATCCGATCGTGACCTGGTGCTTTTTTATTTGGCATATCCTTTATTATTTTTCTTATTTCATTAGGCGATATGAATTGTATTGGGTGGGAAACATTATATAGGGGAGCATTGAACATTTTCAGAATTTCATCTTGTTTGGGATCTTTAGGGGAATTGTTGGGGGTAAATGTGTCAACAAAGGCTAGTACTTCAGCCTTTTCCCTTGGAGAGTATTTTTTACCATCACTAGTTGATAATGGGGGAATATTTGTTCTTCTTTTTAAGAGTTTCTTGGTAAATTGCCATAGTGAGTTGTTTTTAGTACTTAAGTTATTGATATAGAAATTGTATTGTTCTTGTTTATATTTATTAAGAACCTTTTTACAAATATTATTTAACAGATTTAGTTCTTTTTTTAAAGAAGGAATTCTTAAGGAATTCCAAAGTTGTCTTGTTTTATTTTTAATACGGATTAAGTTAATTATATTAGATGGGAGTGGTTTGTGTAGTAGTTTGTTGGTATCTAAGATTTTTTCAATGTGACTGTTGTTAATGGTACTGATTATTATGTTGTTGACGGTCGTGATGGCTTGGTTAATTTCTTGGGGAGAATTGAGGTTGTGAAATGAAGGCATGGACTTTTTTACAGTTCCTTTAAAGTACTTCCAATTAATGTTGTATGTATTTAAGGTTGGTGGTGGAGATGGGGGAGGTTTTTCTACGCGAGTTGATATTATTACTGGTAAATGATCTGATTCTAGTTCATGATACGTTGTAGATATGAATTGTGTTTTAATATTTGTGACTGCTATGTCAAGTATGTCTGGACTTTTGTTTGGATCATATGGGTAGTACGTGGGTTCAATTAGTGCTAATATGTTGAGATTTTGGTTCCTTTTTATGTTGTATAAGTATCTGCCAGCGGGATTCGTAGACCGACATCCCCATGAGGTATGTTTGGAGTTTAGATCACCAGCAATAATGGACTTGGTAGTTGTAATAATGTGGAGAAGTTGCTGCTATTGATTTTTATATTTGGAGGTTTATATGCAGTCACTATTGTTAATATCCTGTTATTATTATACTTTACATTTATTCCTGCTTTTTCGAGACCGGGCGTGTGTGGTAGAGTAATCTGATAATATGGTATGCTGTTTTTTATTTGACCCCTCCTCCTTTCGAGTTTTGTCTGTCTTCTTTGATGGTTTTGTATCCCTGTAGAACAAATGGGGATTCTGGGTTGAGATGCGATTCTGTGATGCATGCTATATCAATTCTGTTAGCATGTAGGAAGTGTTGTAATTCGGCTTTTTTGTTGATAATGTCGTTAGCATTCCAATTTAGAATAATTAAATCATTATGGTGATCCATAATTGTTGTTTAATGATACAGCAATTGAGTGTTGAATATTCTGTATAATTGTCGGAATTAGTGAATTTATAAAATTGATAATGTGGTAGGTTATAAACTGAGTAATGTTTTGTATGAATGGATTACCAATATTGAAGTTGTTGTAGTTTCTATTTGCGTGTTGGTTGTTTTGTTGTTGCTGTTGATGCTGGTTTGTGTTAGTTGTGTTACGTTGGTGGTTGGTATTTGTCGCCTTTGCGAAATTGGGTATATTGTTGTTTGGAGGTAGTATTGGAAAATCTGTTATCTTGAATTGCGGGGGAATAGGATTGTCCCTATGTCTAACATTTGGATTATTTCTTTTACTTTCCAACATTTTTCGATAGTATGGACATTCTACTGATCTGAGGTCAGCCCTATGCTTCCCTAGACAAAGTTTACAAGTTGGGGGGGGGAGTTATTTTGTTCACAATTTGCTGATAGGTGGTCACCTGCACAAAACACGCACGAAATTCTATGATTACAGTTATTTTTACTGTGTCCAAAGTCTAAACACCGGTAACATTGAAGGGGGCCTTTGGATTTCTTTCTTCTTTCTGGTTTCACCATGTTATTACCTATTTGTTTTATTTCTAGAACATCCTCGATTTTGTGAGATCCATCGAAGTCTACTGCCACTACTGGTATGGGAGAATTGTTTTTGTATAGTCGAGTAACTTTTGTAGCAGAATTGAATTTGCTATTGATTTCATCTAAGATTTCATTTTCTGTGATTGAAGGATGAATATTTTTTATCACTATTGAATATTTTTTACTAATTTTATCCGAATACGTGTGAAATTGTTTTTTGGTGGCCAGAAAACATTTAACTGCTTTTCAGAAGTCGGTCACTGACTGAAATTGGATTCTAATCTTTTGATTCTTGAATTCTGTGGTGAAGTTGCATGAGACGTTAGTTTTTATTTCATTCACAAGGGTAACTTGATTTTCAAAGTTTGTAACAAAAATAGGTGGGATTTTATGTTCTTCACTTAGATCCTGTGGGATCTCTTCGTTTAACTAACTAAATCGGTTTTTGATTTCTACATTGTATTGACTTTGTAAGTTCGACCCTGTCGAAAGCTGACTGTCTATGGATACACGTTTTAAGTCTCTGTTATCACTGTCGTTATCGCTGGCTCGCTTTCCTTGCGACGTTACCTTGTTCTGATGCAGTTGGGTTGAAGCAGCAGTCTGTTGTGACTGCATTTGTTGCTCGGGCTGGCCTGATGATCCGGTCCCGAATCGATTGTTGTTGCTTGCATTGGGTTGGAGATGGTGCGGCATGTCGGAGTATTCCATGCTGTCCGTGGAGTTCACTTCGCCTTCGTCGGGAAGCACATCAGATGAACCTTCTGAGTTGTAATTCGAATTTAGGGCTTCGGTGACCATTCGCCCTGTGCTGGATAAATCATTGTTGTTCATTCAACTACTAAAGCACTAGTAGTGAATAAATGCGACCACTAAATACTATTTCGTACACTCACTACTGTTTTCTAAAGTTCATAGCGATGTTGAATACACTATCACACTAAACGAGTCTAGCTGCTGGTAGCGGAGCGACTGCTCTGGCCCGCAGCTGAAGCGAGAAAGAGTTCACCTGTATTCATAATTCAACTTGTACATGAGTTAGAATCCCAGAACTCAACAAAACATGTACAGAATACCCATATCGTATGTCAAAAAGTTTTAACTTATTTTGATGTTAAATAAATAAATGAATAAATTGTTACATAACGACCACACAAAATTTCAGAACAATGTTTGTTCCATTGAGCAAGCGCATTGCAAATTTCGATTCAATTCTATAAGATTAAGCGAACCTGGTACTTCTATATGTCAGAAATAGTTACTTGTATGTGAAAATGTGAAAGTGAGTGAAAATATTGAGAAGGCACATGATTTGTTTGTTGATCTAGATAATGAATCAGGACTATTTGTCCTCCCTGAGGAAACGTCTGAGAAGTGTCGTAAAAATATTTCAAAGCAACCATTGAATTTAAGTATTCAGTTTGTGAATAAAGGCTCACCTTACCTGAATCTTGAATGGATTCTTCTGAAGATTCTTTCAACAACAAATTTCTGGAAATGGAACTCCTCACATTTGGAGACGCTTTCGAGTACTCACAATTCTGCGACTTTTCCAAAATCAGTATTTGTTCTTGCCCAGGAAACCAGTAACAATCGCATTGAAAAAATAACTAGCTGTTATTTCCAGCTTAGTGTCAAAGACTGGATATTTCAACAATTTTCAGATTTGTGGATCATCAAATATAACCTATTTCAGCTTTCCTCCACTTACTTTAAGGTATCTGTGTTTCAGACCACTGACCATCTTCATCTCGACCCATCTTTATCTTTTCTGATAGAAAATTGTTACAATGCACAAACTGATAACAAGCGAAAGTAAAATAATTTTACTTCTTTCAACAAATATTTTTTCCACATTTTCTTTCCCGATTGGAAATGATTCTCCCTTCAGTGATTCCTTTATTTTATAAAGTTTGTAAAAAATTTTTCTTCGTATGTCAGCTGCACCCCAAGTATAAAAACCAGCAGTATTTCGTGAAGCCAGCTGGCTGCATAGACTTGTTAACTTATAAGGAGAGCAAAACTGTTAAATCACAACAGAGTTTGTTGCCATTCATGGCCTTAATAATTTATTGCCTTTAGCAGTAAAGCCATGTTTCTATAAGTTTCTCACATATCCACTGCATAAACCAAAGGCACTATTGGAAATGTGCAGCAATTATGCAGTAGTACTGCTTTGAAGCATGTTTTACTAAACACAATAAATATTCGCCACTCTAGTGGGCTAAGTTGTACACCTATCCGTTTCATCAAATCATTGACTTCTCTACATACACACTTTGAATTCTGCATTGCGAGAGATTGAAAAAAATATTGAAGTAAAATTTATAAGTTGTCACATATTCATGTCACGTATCATTTATCACTTGTCACATACAGTTTTTAACTGTTTTTTATGTTAGATAAACAAGAGTTATAAATCGCGGAACAAATCTTTCAATTGATTTTGTCCCCCTGAATGAGACTGAACGCAGTATTCCTCTACGGATTCAAAATTTTTAATTGACTTGATCAGTCTGATGGAATGCTCTGCAAGTGAAGACAGGTACATGCAATTCTCTACCGGGGGGCACAAGCAGATGCACTGAAGAGACATTTGAATAATTTATTTCGTGTCCTCGCTTTGCTTGAATACCCTTTAACTTTTGCGAGGCAGAAACAACATCTGAACTACGGTTTGTTGGCAAACTCCACCCTATTGGAACAACGAAGGGCATGGCTCGATGCTTTATTTTCAACTATTCGGTTAGAGTAGTGGTTCAGGTTATGCAGGCAACATGTGAAACGATGGTTATTATGCTCACATAGTGCACAATCAAATGTAGAGTACATGCTTTCTTAACTACAAAAGATATTGACTTTCTATGAGTTTTTGGAGAGAATTTTCCGCATACACAAAAATCGGGCTTACCAGTTGCCATTGCCAATGGAGCTTACTAATTGCCATTTCTTCTAACTTTTAAACACCACAAGAACATGAAAAAAGCAAATGTACACAAAATGAAGTAACTATAAGATTCACAATTTACCGGTTAAATTGAGTCAATTGCATCATTATGTTTCAACATGTGGTACACAATTAAATCTCTTTTGGAGAACACCTCGCCATAGTGTGACTATTTTTTAAACCTCCCACTAAAATACTTATTTTACGCGCAATTTAGCAAACAAAAAGGCAAATAAAACATGCAAATACAAGAAGATACTAACGCAAGATAAAATAATAAAACTAAAAATAACAAATCTCAGAAACCTTACGTACTTGCAAAATTTAAAAGGCAGCTGCGAATTATACGCTAAAACTAAATACAAACTGATACATGGCAGATGCAAAATATGTGGTAACTAGCGATATCAATTCATGTATTTTAAATATTGAAAAGCAAGTTATTTAAAGCTTCAGAACATATTATTTACTTGTAAACTTAAGTGACATGAAATACGAACATGTGAGACACAACTAAATTTTAATAATAAATTTAATTGTGAGTCTAGATGAATGACAAATTCGTACAAGCAAATCATTAAGGAAGGATTGGAATGAGGAAATGCACCATACACATAATGTAATATAGATATATCATTGAAAATAGAAACATTTTTTTAAATTGAGATAATTTATTTCCCAGAAAATAAAATATATGTACAAAAAATAGACACATACACAAGATAAGGCTTTTTAAAGTGTGAGTACTGTTCTCGGTGTGACAGAAGAAATAACATTTTGTGCAAGAAATGTTAATGAGTTGTGTCAAAAATATATTACAATTTCTATCATTATAATCGAAAAACTGGAAACTGGAAAAAATAACGGTATATTCCCTTTAATTTCACATTTAAGGAAACAATATCTTTATGCAATGCAAGAAAAAATTGTTTCATAACTTTCAATAGCATAACTTTATTGTTCATAAAATTTGTAAGATTTAACATGCAATTATTGCGCCAAATTTTCTCAACTATAATCAATATATTGGAGGGATTCACTTGTACGTTACGGAATATCACGTCTTATATTTTTTTGCAAAAAAATCTGTTTTGTTTATTGTCTTGCAAGGTTTTTTTGGCGCTGATTAAATCTGATAAGATGTGAAGAGATAGAGTTTCTTATGTAATACAATAACCATTTCGAGAGTACCACTATATACAGATACGTTTAAAACAAAAATGATCATTATTGCATTTTGTAATCAAATCCTAATATTTGTTTTCTGCTGACAATTCAGTATACACAAAGACATTTCTGAACTATCTTTTTTAATTCACCGATTCTCACTTTTCCACAAACAGTTTGTTCATCAATTGTAAAATTTTAAATTGGTTGCATTTTGTGCGTTTCTGTGCATAGTTAATAAAATATAAACGTCCAGAATTGCTTTTCCATAAAATACTAATGGAATGTATAGAATAAATCTGAAATCATCAATTCGAGCTCCCAAAATCTGTTCGCATTTCTTGATAAACTAACACAAACTCAATGTGTAAGCCCAGAGCACATGATAAAACATGTTTAAAATCTAATATCTACAAACACAAGCATTTCTCTACATTGAACTTCAAAATGAGTCATTCCCCTCCAGTTACAATGGAATGTCATGAAATGAAGAACAACTGTGTGATGAACTACTTTAAATGCAAAATGTTATAATCTGTAAGACTAGTATCGACACTTTCCATAAAGGAATGTCTTGGAAGCGCATATTTGTTGGTTTTCTACTGCGTTACCAGAACGTAATCAAGTAACATCATGTTACAATAATCTTTTTCTGTTTTATTTCAAGCAAATGTCCTTGTAATAGTTCGGTAAACAGTTGTTATGAATTCTTGAAAACTAATATAAATAAGCATGTAGATTAGCAACAGTTCAAGTTCACACTTCTCATGGAAGTAATAGTATATATGTACCATTATTGCAAACTCTTAAAGATTCAAAATGTCACAGATATAGAAGGAAATGAGATCACATTTCATATTACACATCTAAAACTACATTACAATATGTAGAATGAAATAAGTCTAATAATTGTCATTCCTTCTTCTAAAACATATTAATTACATTTTAAAAGTTAATATGTAGATTGCTAAGGCACTTTTTCATCACAACACATTTTGTGCAGGTATCGCGAATTTTTTTCTGATTTCACGCAAATATTTCACTGATATAATCTTATTCCTGCATTTATTTTTTTTTCTTTATGAGGCACATCGACTAAATACTGATAACTTCACTAATAAGTTCATAGGAATGCATGATTCAAGTCAGCGCAAATTCTACGTCCATGAACTCTATTCAGATGACCGTCTTCCATTGCATACGTAACTCCGCCCGACCCGAAACAATGTTCTGGTCAATATTTACACACTCATTGAATCTTCCATTAGTTCATTCCATTTTACTGACATTGGCAATAAAGTGAGTGTTTTAAATACATTCCTTGCAACGAAGAATTAACCCAACTTGGTCACTTGAAACTTGCAGAAAAGGCACACACTATTCATTCTCGTAGCACTATTACTGAACCTCACTTTTGTGATCAAGGAACGTGGCTTCTGTCCACCAATCTAAGTTCCTTCGCTTACTTAAACATACGTCCAAACAGAATGCAACCGTTTTAAGCAGGTTTTACCTTTTAGGAATTGTTTCATCACAGCGTGAACAAAAACAATGTTTTCTTTGCTGATGGACGTATTTTAGTCACAAGTTCAGGAAGCTTCACTAAGTAATGCGTTGGAAACACCAAGTGATCCTGTGAATCCGACTGTTGAGATTTAAAGGTGCACTTCACTTCAGCACATCAAATATTTGATCCCTGAAGATAAATAAAGGATCCACTGAAGCGGTGACATCACCTGAAACAACACAAAAACACTTAGAAAACAATACTTAACAAAAATAAGCATACATCTCCCTGTAAAAAGGCCGAGAGAGACGAAGTAAATGATTAATTGTTCATAAGAACTTTTTATGAACCAAGCGTCATGTATCATACATTAAAAATCAAGGCGTACTACCTCACGTCTTCATTACATAGAGGCCAAGTGACATTAAATAAATTTCATTCAGGTAACAATCGAACAGACGTGAGCAGGACATGTACAGGACGAATTGGACGAATGTCGAGGAGGTTTTTAAGGAGACATTTCACCTGGAATGAGAGAATCCCACAATGCTGGAGTGGAGAGGCTATCACGAGAAAATGACACACATTCATCTAAAATAACATTGTATTTCCAATTCATTCTTAAATTCGACAACTTTTCATAAACAATACTTTTTAATTATTTTTCCAGCATTATGAAAAGAATCTGTTCATTTTAGCCGGCGAACTCACAATGTATTTCGAAAATAAAGTAAAGAATGTGAAGGAAACAAATCTCTTTAAAAAGATGCCAAAACTGAAGATTGTTTAATTATGTCAAATATTGTACATAAAGCTGAGATGAAAAGTGAAAATAGTATGGGATGTGTTATAATGTAGGCTACTGGAACCTGGACAAAAATTCTGTGGAAATAGAGGTGATGTATCCAGAATACGTTTTAAAAACATTATATTAATATAACAATAAAAATAGCAAAAATTAATGTAAATGACATTTCAAAAGAACCTTATACGAAAATAAACATTTTTCTGTTAAAATAATTCTTATAAAACTCAGTGATTTGGTAACGTATTTTTCCATTGAAGCGGCGATTTTCCATTCTCGCTTTCCTGCTGACTAAATGGGGAACGTCGTGAGTCCTTTCTTCAGACAACGCACCCATTTACTTGAGAGCAGTAACAACTCGATATTAAATTTGCCGCAAGATATCTTCGTCTAAGGAGAACTCAAATGCTGCATTCAGCATTCCGAAACGTTCTTGTTTTGTCACGCAAATACTATTGTTATTTTGACAACTGTGATACCATATTCTGAAATAAATTTTAAGTAAATAAAACAAAAATAAATGAACAATATTTTATTAAATATAAGAATCCGAAAAATGCTCTAAGGAAGTGTCCTATCATTACCCAAGCAGTGCATTTTTATAATCCATGCCTCCGCCTTGTTATCTACTCGTGTAACGTGGCCTTTGAGCGTTTTCGGAAAGCAGGGAAAACCATTCGCGAGACATTTTCCTTTCGTTTCACAGCGGAGAACAGGTAAGGTCGAATGGAAAAGTGCTACTACAGTAGAAAAGTACAAAAACACATCAATAAAAAAATATTCGCTTAAATATGAACATATACACGTATTTGGAATCGTCTTCTTAAACCCATTGGGATACGCTAAAATTTAGCGAAGGATTCCATTAAAAAATACAACAAAGTTGAACATATATCTTCGAAGAAAAAAATAGTACAAAGACGAAGTACGCTGTACTTAAGTAGCCCCTGTTTATGCAATCGACTGTTCAAACGGCACCTTCGTATCTTGCACGGTTGAGGAGTTACAAGGGGTGTTATCACTTAGTTCCACTCTGTGTGTAGATTTTCAAACTCCAATTTTATTACAATAGTTACCATTTAAATGTTGCAGTATTTTACTTTTTAGACACTAAACTCAATATCCTACCTCCTGAAAATGTTTGAGACAATTTCAGTCTTAAAAAACTAAGAGTTCAAATTACATAGTTATCCATAATCATATTTCTTGACAATTTCGCGCTTTTGTAGCCGCTGCATTGAAGTGTGGCGTCTTTCGCGTGGGTGATTGTATTCAGGAATTCTCTCCCAGGGTGAGCGCACACGGCGGCAACTACCGCCGAGACGTCCGAGAAGAAATAGTTCCCTTCGAAAGCTATTGTCGCCATCAGTCGTAGGCCAGGAGCCGGTTTGGCGCACGCTAATTGGAACGGAGTGTCAGGGGGCACTTGGCACACACTCTTCGCTGCGTCCACGCACAGGTGTGAGGTGCGTGGAGTACGGCGGAAACGCGTGCCACCGCTGCTTAAGGAAAAGGGAAAAAAAGCAGCGTGTCGCAAGACCTTGATTAAGAGTGCAGGATGTGGAACGGTCGCACATACTCTGTATGAATTCCTATTTTACGTCTTCGCACCTTTCGCTGCGTATAGACGTCCTCCTCCAGCTGTGCCATTTTCCTCCAGGTGCGATCACCGTGGTTCCGACCAATTTCCCCAACCATCGCTCCTGTGAGTCCACACTGGTCATATTGGATAAGCGTAACAAGCAGCCCATCACGCTACTCCATGAGAAGTGTTCCAGGCCGAAGAGTACACACACGCGTTCTGCACTACCGCATACATCGGGAGATCAATGGGGGCTTAAGAGCCTGTCCCTGCTGAGGCGGTGCCTCGCTGCGGGAGATACCTAGGGGAGGAATTCTCCCACAAGCTGACATGCAAGCCGGATCTCACCGTCTAGCTGGGGAGAAACAACGTCCCCTCCAGGCATAAAAGATTTCACTACACTAACTGGACTAACAACCATTGCAACTCGAATGCTTAGAAATATCAATAAATACAGTGATGGATGATCGTTGAGTAGTCTGTAATGGCCACAAGATGGATGACCAGATGAACAATAAGTGATAACAATAAAAATGTTTAAAAAAATTCAAGTTTATCTCATTCGATCAGCAAAGGAACCCGACAAGTTCACCATTATACGCGCGATCCCACGGATACGTCCACAAGTGTTAAGAGATTCTGATGAGCACACACAATCATTACGGGCACAACGACGCTTTCGACTCGAGCACATCCGCACACACGGCGGGCAAAATTAGCCGAGCAAACTCTTGAAGACGGTGTTTCTGAGTGTAGAGTGGCACGTAGCGCTAATTGCACACTGGAGCTCCAGGCCGTACGTTCAAGCACCACTTAGCAAATACTCGGCCACAACGCGCCGCGTCTTTACGAAGGAGAACCCTGGCCGCACAGTGATCCAGTGGGAAGAACACCGGGGCGCAAATTTAACCCTACACACACATATACACACACAAGCACACGCTCGCACACTCGCTCGCTCGCTCGCTCGCTCACTCACGCACTCGCTCGCTCGCTCGCTCACTCACGCACTCGCTCGCTCGCTCACTCACGCACTCGCTCGCTCGCTCACTCACGCACTCGCTCGCTCGCTCACTCACGCACTCGCTCGCTCGCTCACTCACGCACTCGCTCGCCCACTCACGCACTCGCTCGCTCGCTCACTCACGCACACCACACACACACACACGTTTTATGGCACAAACTACAGCCTGGAGATATGGAACTCCAGGAATATATTTCAATTTTGAGATGCTTGATCGAATGATTGAATATTCTTTCCAAGCGAGCCAACTTCTAAGGTAATTAGTCCAGTAAGAGTAATGCATGCTTTTATCGCGGGATGTCGCTGTGATCTTCTTCCGCTGGACGGCGAGATCCGTTGCCGATCTACACGTCGGATAGCAAAGACATCCCCAACTAGGCATCTCCATCCAGCAGGACACTACTCCAGCCGAGACAAGCGCTGAACTCCTGACATATGTAGTAGTGTAGTGCACGTAACTGTGTATAATTAAAAAATTTAACTCAATTTTCCGAGGTTATGTTTCTTTTACTCAGAACTAGTCGGATATACTTGAATATCACATAGACGAGATAAAAAAAAGTCCTTCCCCAAAAGACGAACGTAGTTTTCGAAGTCCCTAATTCGTACAAACTGACGCAAAGAACAGCCAGGATTTTGTTAAATATTAAGTGATGTCACAGTCTTGGACACGGCGTCACCCGGACAGCCAAGATAATTTGTTAAATATTATTCGCGACGAGTATGTCGAATGAACTAGAGATAAATTATTTATAAAGACAATTCTTCTAATTTAGATGAACTAGATGTATTATATACTAAGGTGTATTACTTGCATGTTACTAAAGTTTAAAATATGAAACACACAAATATTTCATTACTCGTTTTAGAATTATATCCAGGTAATACGTCTCACGGCGCAATAATTATTATTACTGAGGGAAATTTTTGTAAAATGCGGAAGTCCATTTTCTACAACGTTCCGGGGTCCTTTGCCCCACTGCGGCGACCAACAGAGGAGATCTCGTTTGAAGGGCCTCTTGACGTCCGAGATGTAAGTGGACGTGTAGTATAGTTATACAGCCCCAATTCATGCGTTGCAGGAGGGAGGGAGGGAGGGAGGGGCGGGGAGGGATGTCTCAAGTGGCGGTTTCGCCGAGCGGGTGAGTGGGTGGAGGACGGGTGCGCGACCCGGCGCCTGTCCCCTTGCCTTCCCCCTCCCTCTTCGCCTGCCGTAGTATAGTCGGTGCAGTCACGTAAACGATTATTTGAACACTCGGTTCAGCCAAATCGTGATGAAAGGCGTGGCCGGTGAGTAAACATGTAAAACTGTTTCCAATTGATTTCACGAACTTTGGATAAATTGTGGCTTTGTTACTCTCTCTACTTTTGTCGTTTGGCCAACCGAGGAATGTTTGCATGCAAACAATTATTTGTATCTAGAATCCAAGAAACGTACACTTCCAAACTTCTATTTAAACACATATTACTTGCATGATTATTCTTTAACTAATACGTGGTCTATTGCGACTTGAATATAAAGCACGATCTCTTTAAATTTGGCCGCCCCTTAACCTTCAATGCACCCGGCCTCATTCTTAATTTCCCTATCCGAGAATTCACTTTAATGTTCTCATTTGCTTTTCGATAGGCTTGCGCAGGGGTGGAGCCAGGCGTTCTTAAATGTTTTGAAAGGGACGCCGTATAATAATTTTTTTATTTCCTAAAATATGTTCAATCCTTAATTTTCCCCATTTTTATCTGACAATTCGGGAAATTGATATTCATTTGGGGAAGTGGCACTCCACACCGTCTGAGTAAAGCATGAATGGTTTAGCATAAAACTGTATTTATTAATTGAAATAATAGAACTGAAATTTCATTCTTCTTATATATCTTCGTTTAAAAAAATCATTATTTATTTACCAGTAAAATATGCCGTATATACGAGTATAATAATTCGCACAATGATTCGTAAATAAGAAAATTCACTGAAAAGCAGGGCCCAGATATGCAGATTACCCCGTTTTTGTTTCAGATTGCGCACGCCCAAGGCTTTTCCAGAAGATTCGAATCAATTTTTACAATATTATTTTGACTGACGATATCAGAACGGACCAAATCACTTGTATACTACTCGGAACTATCCCTAACCTCTACCTACACTCAGTGAACTGATAGTTGAGAGACATTATCAGTTGGCGTCACATCTCTTTCCGCTGACGGAGGAAAACCTTTTACGGAGCGATGCGATCTTCGGCGAGGCTCGACCGTTTTGGAACCAGTCAAAATAGTCGTCCTCTGGCCTGAAGCGAGAATATCACCCGCACACGTCGGCGAAAAGTGGCCATCAGGAACTCGAGGTACAAACTCGTCCTTCAAGCCTGGAAAAGATCTTGAGTGGTTAACCTTCGGGAAATGAATCAAATACATTTTGAGAATAGTCCACGAATGTCCCAGGATCCATCAAACTTGATCGGAAAAGTTTAAGAAAATGAAATCCGAAAGCTAGTCTCATCTTAGTCAATTCAACGTGATCTTCGTAGTTAATGATAATTTCTATAACAATTAAATATAACATTTGCATTATAATTATATATCAAACAACTGAATAATATTACAGGTTACCGACAAAATATGTCGGGTAATTTAACACTGCCATGTCATTTTTAGCACTATATTGCCATGCAGTCAAACAGCAAATTGTCAAGTATATGCATAACAATAAAGTCAGAAACAAAATATATATTTTTTTATACTTCAGAAAATATTGCTATCTTGTAGAAACATATTCAGCGCTTGATCCTGTCAATCAATTTCAAATTGTGAGTCCTAAAAATAATAGAAATTATATTAAATTCCAGATCTTCGTAACGATCGCAAAGAGAATCCGGAAATCGATTCATCAACGAAAAATAGGGCGAAATTACAAACAAAAGGGAATTAATGAATGCTCTTCCTGAGCGCCCCAGCATTCCGTTCGCAACAGCTGACAACCTGCAACCGCTCTTCCAGCCCCGCCCCCTCCGGCGGGCAGTCGCCGGCACCGGGTCGCGTCCGGGCGCTTGCGGAGCGAATGCACACGCGCCGGCCGAACGCCGGCGCGCCGTTAGCGATAATACGTAACATCCAACGACCGCAAAAAGCCGTCGAGACGTTCGCTAACCCCGCGCCGTACGTGACGTTAATGCTCCGTCTGGGACGGTAAACGCTCCCGACCCTGCGTAATGGCACGGCGACGCCGGACTACCACACTCGCGCACCTTCCCGCCTCTCGTCACCTGCAGGTAGTCCCCATTTGGCGGGAACCGCTACCGCCACCGGCCATCTGCGGCGCATACTCGTTCTTGTTCTGTAGATGCTCCGCCCCGCGCCCCGCCACGCGCCGCCCGCCGCCACCTGCGCCCTCCCCATCGCCCGCTGCGCATCGCCCCGCCATCACCTGCCGCCCGTCCCATCGCCCGCTGAATTTTTTAGCCCCCCCCCCCCGCCCGCCCTACACTCACGGACCATATGTCATCTGATAGGCGGCCCCGGCTGCATAATGGGCGTGTATTCTGGAGCAAGGTTTTTCCCGGGTAATGAGATGGCTGGCCAACAACCTTCGGACAAATTACATGCGGGGGTTACTTTATGAGATAATGAAATGTAAGAGTATTCGTAGACATGTGACAGTGTATGAACATCGCCAACTGCACACGGACATACGAAACGACTTATCATCCCGTCATCTTTATCCCGTTCTCTTGCTGAGGTGTAATGAGTCGAAGTACTGAGAACTCAAAGGAAATACCTTGTTACCATTGCAATTGAGCCTTACGAACAGACGCAAATTGGCAGAATTTGGTTAAATATGATTCGCAACTATCCTTCATTAAGTAAATCCAATAGACCAGAATCAAAGTACTTATCAATACCTTACTTTACTTACCAGAATCAATGCCTTACTTTATGCAAAGAAGATATATTTAAGAAATAAGTTACTAAATGTAAGTACAATGCTCAAGAACAGTAAAAATCACATAAAATTGTGATAAATTAAATATTTAACAAAAACAGACTTCATGAATATTGCAATAACTTCCTATTGCATATTTGCACAGAAAAGCAGTTCCTTGTATCACAACGATATAAAAAAATCCTGTTTCATAACGCAACCTATAAATAGGAAATATTTAATGGCGGGCATCGTCTTCCTTGAAAACTTACTATCGCACGATATCGGATGTGTCGTAAGCAGTGACACTCTAGTTCCTAGGTGCCAAATGACACCGAAGACAACCTCACATGCCGGAGACTGTATAGTTTTCTTCCCAATTCTGCGCGCATTGAAAATTAGTAATGCAGATCACACGAATTATCGTGGAGAAATGGAATGGGAGAGGCAGGTGAACCAGGAGAACCCCGAGCAAACCTGCCGCAAACCCGCTCTGCCCACCACAAATTTAACAAGGACGGAGCGGGCTCTGAACCCAGGCCTCTGCGGGGGAGGGCGAGCGGTCAGACCGCACATCACGAGTCGCCCCTCCCCGCTCGCACGGGCGCGTGCGTGCGTCGACGAAGGAGCGCGTGCTTCTGCGCGTAGGTGGAAAAGAGTGCCCGCCGCCGCCGCCCCCGGCTGTCGCGCAGACGCCGCCGGACCCCATTAAAAAGGTCACAGGTCCAGCAGCATCGGAGGCAGCGGCGGAGGCGGCGGCGGTGGCGGCGGCGGCGTCTTCCTCGCACCCGCGGCACACAGCACGCCCCGAACAGGGCTGCCCAAGCCGCCTTGCCCCACCGGGCCACACTTTATTCGGAGGAAAGGTTGACTCCGACTTACGACATAGGGGCTTGCCAATTACTCGCAAGTCGAGAACAGCTACTCTATTATGCGTTTACACTACGTGAGACTGTTTACAATTAACTGATCGTATTTAAAGTTCAAAGTAAGAAGTAAATAAGAATATTACATTTAATTGTCATAATGTGCTGTTTAGTTAACGGATTACTATTAGGAGAAGGTGAACAGAGGGTTTGTCGGTCATCCTGAAGAATCACAAACTCCTTCGCTTTCTACTTTAGCCTCCTGGCTGGTAGGGTCTAAGGTGCATTGACTGCTTTGCTAATAATGGATGAGCTGTGTTCACTTCTTACAAAAACAAAGTTTGCAGAATGTCATCGATTTGATATTTTTTGATGAGATGACCGCCTTCATATCTCCGAATTCTCGTTGTGTTCAATGATATTTCACATCATTCTTCTTAAAAGAATGGCACTTTCTATATTTTTAAACAAAAAATTATAATAAATAATTGTACAATGTTCAAAACAGTACCACAAAACGTTACCAATGTTTTCTCGCATAAAACGAGATTAATGTAAGGAAACGACTGCTCAATGAGCTCTAAAATGGGAATCTGAAGATACAAAGCCAATGAACCGGAATTGCTTTATTGCTGCCACAATAATCATCCAAATCGACGTACGTGAGCCTGGAGGTTTTAGTACCAGTGAGGCACCTCCATGAGTAATACCAACTGGTTAGTGATCTCATTCCTGACGAAACAATGAGCAAAATTAAATTAGTACCATCTCTTCTGGCGTCTTCATTTATTTTTCTGATGCCCTCTCTTGGCAATAACTTTCTCCAGATTTAACTTCTTTACATTTTTACTCTTTAAAATCCGGTTTCTTCTCATGAAATATACTAATTTACTTTCAAAATCGTTGGTTTCTTTTTCAACACTTGCACCGTTTCAACGCATTCGCCAGTTGTGTTCACCTACAAAGCAAGACCGGCTCCAAGCTGGTAAAACAACGACCTTGACATTACAGCTTTCGATGGTCCGGCTTTGGCATACCCCTAATTGTATCCTGGAGGGAGATGCAGGATCTAGTGGAAGGTACTGCGTAACTGTTGCTTTACACAAAAAAATAAAAAATAATTCGTAATGTTCATTTTTTTCTGGATAGTATTCCATTCTACAGTCATCGCGGAGGAGATTTCAACCAAATTCTGACCAATCGAGCATGCTACACCACATTTAGCATGATTAAGTTCTGAATGAAAATACATCACAATGAGATCACGTGAAATAATGGTTCAGTAGTTAAATAATTGAATTTACATTCAGAAATATTACGTAACACTAGTAGCGAATACATTCAAGAAGAGAGATCACAGACGTGAAAAACCCTACTAGTAGCAATGTGTTTCGTGTTCACGACATTACCGCCCCCTTTAGACATGACTCGTTTTTCCGCTCCCGTACCCGTCAAGTGTTGCGTCATTGGAGGAGAAAAACAGAAGCGGCAAGAATCAAGTTCCGTTCGCCGTGCTCCCAGCGGGAAGATCGGATGACAGCCAGAGCAGGTGAGCGGGCACCCACGGCCGCCACGGCACGAGAGGGACCATCAGCACCTGTTCCTCCACAGAAATCCACGCTGATACGCGCCCGTAATGCTCGGATGCGATAGGGCTGGCGCAGAGGAGTGTTGTCGATGAGATCTCGCGTTCTCGAGAACAAAAAGTCACTAGTTCACGCTCACGCCACGGTGTTTGTTCAACTAATAGGACACGGTAACGGTTGAAAGAAGGTATGATATTTGTAGCTGGGATTCAATGATCGAGAATGACATTTCGTAAGTTACGTCTTTTAGATAGGCCATGCCGTGCATATTTTTAACTCGCATTTTCTTGCAACACGTAAAATCACAGTCACCTCTCTGCATTTGGCAGAGGTATGGGGTTGTGCATGAAGAGGTTTCTGTTGTCAATTTAGTCATGGAAAAGTTGTTTCACATGCGTTTATAGGAAAATACCGTTACGTATTTATAAAAGACTATCAACCATTAGGAGGTAAATACATTTCCATTTCTACCACTGAAATACCCATTAAAATATCCAAATTTCAAGAAATAATTGGTGATATGACAGAAATTATGGCGCTGGGAAGCCGCGAAACTAATTTTAAACGAGTTATGAAGCGGCATAATATTAGAAAATCATAGCTGAGAGTAGACTCTCCCCGAACTTTCTTAAGCATACGCGTGATTCGTAATGTCAGTGACACATTACTGTGAGCATAGACGTAAATAGTCTACTTTCTACATAGTATACTTATTTTCCTAAGCCCAGTGTATTGCAACAAATACACTAAATACCACGGTTAACATCTCTGTAAGTCGCTTACAAGTAAAGGATTATTTATCAGAAATTGACCAATATGAGATTAAGTGGATGATATTTTGATAATCCTGATCTACATATATTTTCCGTAGGTACTATAACTTGCAATTTTGCAGCAACAAAAGTTGACTTCGTATGATGACTCTGAACCTCGTCTACATTTTGTTCCATAGTATAATTGTATTAGCGACCAGAACCTTCAATGATGACCTTGAGCCGACTACATTTTCAGTCGATAGTATAACGTGTAATTTTGCAGCAACAAAGGTAGGCTTCGACGGCTCGCAGTGGTGCCCCGGGGCGCCACAATGGCCCTTCGCGGAGGTGTCGGCAGGCCGGCCGGCGGGCCGGGAGGCGGCGTCTGCCCGCCCGCGCCCTAATGAGCGCTGTTCTGCTGCGTAGTCGAGGCGGCCAGCTGACGCCGCGTGCCGCCACGCTCCGATGCGCGACCTACCGGCGCCCGCCCCCGCCCCCGCTCCGCCCCGCCCCAGGCCGTCCGTTCCTGCTCCCGCGCCCGTCCGTACCCGCCCCCCCGCCCCCGCTTTCGCCCCTGTCCCCGCGCCCATCTCCGTGCCCGTCCGCGCGCCCACGCCCACCCCCGCGCCCGCCCCTCTCCGCCACGGGCCTGCAACCTTCTTGCGCCGCTCCGTTTCTTATCGCTCATACCCTCTCCACCTCACACTTACCTCATCGCTCATACCCGCCTCGCGTCTGCGCGTCACTATCTCGTCTCCGCTGCTCACCTACCATGTCACTGTCTAGTGAGGCGCATGTCTCCTCCTTGATTCATTCTCGTCTGGCGCTTGCCTTGTCTCTTGCGTCATCGTTCTCGCCTCACGACCTTCCCGTCACATTCCCCTCGCCTCGCCTCATTCCCGTCTCAAGCCTGTCTAGTCGCTGTTTCGTCGCGGCCTCACTCTTCCCTGTTGACGCTCTCACGTCGCATTTCTCTCGTTTCTCACTATCTCTTGTCCTATCATGCCTGCAGCGCCTCTGACCGGGAGGTCCTGGGTTCGAGTCCTGACGACGGCAGGATTTTCGACACTAGCTTTTCAGTTAGGTTGAATTCAGTCGCTGTCTGGAGGAGAATTCTAGCGGCCGGCTGCTCTGATTGGAAGTTTTCCGTGGTTTCCCCGATCAGCACCAGGCGAATGCCGGAGCAGTACCCTACCAAACGGGCTACGGACCGCGCGCGATCTGTGCTTCCCATTCCTTGTCCTATCCTCTCCCCTTACACATACACTTACACCAACATGCACTACACTTCCACATATCCCGGGAGACCGGTCGGAAGCTTAGAGTTTGTCCTGGCTGGGGCGGTGCCCCGCTGGTGTGAGAGTCCTGGTTAGGGGGAAACCCTACTAACCGACGGTAGGTTGGCGCCGGATCTCGCCATCCAGCGGGGGAAGATCACCGCCATTTCCCGAGAAAGAAAACATGCACTACACGAACGGGACTAATGACCAGAGCAGTTGACGCGCCCGGAAACACGAAAAAATCAATCAATCAATCCTATCATGCCTGCCCTCCGTCTCAGTCCTACTTTGCCCTATCCTATCTTGCCCACCTTAGCTCGAGAATGCGAATTGACAATTTCATCCAGAGAGGGACATTCAGAGTTTCAGGAGAAGACGAATCGAAGAATCGATGAGAGAAACAAAGACCGTTTTCCCCAAATGCAACAAATTCTGAACGAAATCTAAGAATGTCCGCAGGAATTTTTATTGTCCAATTACCTTTTATTGCATTCCTTGATTTGAGCATTTCAGACTGAGGACATTATAAGTTAGGCACATGATATAGATGAATTGTTTCCCAAGTAAGGAGAAATTATTAATTTTTCACCAGGAGGGATCAAACACCCGTGAAAGGAACGAGTCGCGGCGTCACTACGTCAGTTCGCATTCTGCTTATCTCTACCACACATCCTCACTTTTTAGATAATGCTTCTTGTCCATATTTTTGTTAGCTCCTGGCCATGAAACAATTCCTAAAATCATTGAGATATCCTCGCCTTGATTCTGTATATTCTCTTAAGCTTTTCACGCACGGTCGATCGTCAGACTGGATCGAACCGGTCGTAAAGCAATGCGCCAACGACAGATTTCCCGCCGGCACACGCCAGGCTGGCGATCGTGTGTGTTCGGCGTATAGGGCCCTTTTCTCTCCCTCGCCTCATGCCCCTGAGGAATATGTAATGATATTGTCGCCTTCGGTACATCGTGGACCTTCTGACTCTGTTCCTCCCCATACTAGAGATGGGCTAAAACGCCATTCTTCAATAACAGTAATCGGAATAACAGCTAACGCATATTAGCTGTGGAAAATAGCATGCCAATGTTTAGCAACCTAACAGACCTGCGGCTGACAGCTAAGTGTTAAAGCTAGCAACTATAGATGTGGCAACACTGAAAGCTGTTAAGTTTCGTATTAGTTTCTCTAGCTTGTGCAGATATGTCGTTTTCTTGCACTTCTTTATACACTGTGTATAAGTATGAGTCTTGATATTGTTGTTGTTTTGTTAGCACGCCTCACAACCACTAACTCTCTCAATGACCACATGGTTGATCTCACATTTCATCAAACAACTTGTTCGCAGTCTTGGATCTCAAATGCATATGATTACTTGCTTACCATACAGCGATCAAACAAAATAAGTAGATACGTATTTACATGCTGGCAGATGACGTTGGCATGTTTCCACACGCATGAGTCGTTTTCTTATCTTTGCATGTAATCTATATTGCGAAGGTGAGCAAGTAAGATGAGAAAGAGCTATTTTTCCTGCAAAATGCAATTTTTGAGAATAATGTATACCTCTCAATAGTAGCGTGTCGCAGAATTCAGACAATACCCTTCCCTAGAGTGGGATTTTATTTATCTTATACTTTGCAGAATTTAAAATACAAAAGAACAGTCTCTTCATCTACAGGAGCATTTTTTTGCACCATTCACGGTACATTATTAACTTCACTATCCAGGTCAGATTAAAATTCACATTTTAACTTGTTGAGAACCATGGTATGAGCTAATAAGGACGTGTTATAAAGAAAAACGAGAAGGCTGCTTTGAATACAAGACTTTGTGAATGCTTCCATCTAACCTTCATTTCTGATAGAAATACTTTTCTATATATTTCTTATTCTTACGTTTTTAATGGTAACTCTTCGAAGGACAATCATGCATTCACAATAGAACCCGTAAAATTATATATTATTCTTCCAATATTGCTAAAAAAATCAACAACAGGACCACAAATCATTATCAAGATCGAACGTCCGAACTGATTTTACGCGAATTTGCGATTTGCACGTCATGAACTCGATCCTGCAAGGATCCGGAGAACATGTACAACTTCCACTATTGTTTAATGAATTCTTACCTCTGTTCTTTCGACAAGGAAAACGTCCAAGCTGGAATCAAAATAAATTGTGTTGGAATGAGATGTGTGTAATTTTTAACGCCTACCCGATATTAATGGGGAATATACGCGGAGAATAACGGATTTTTTACCTTCAAATATATTATTCATTACTTAACTTGAGTTACTCTCACTTAAAAACAGAAACAAAAGGGAAATATGAAATGACGGTTGGAGAGAATAACAAAAGAAAACGTAAAAGAAAAGAAAATATAACCCATGGAAACTTCGGACACTTTTAATAATGCCTGCTTTTTTCAAACCTTTTTTCTGGAAATGTAGACTTCGTCAAAATTTAACACAATTCACCATATGTACGAAATTGCATGTTATTGTACTTCTAAACGAGAAACTATCGAAGAGCATTCAACATGCATCGACACGGCATACGCTATACTCAGAACTTAATTGATATCTTAATGCATTTCCCCCCCGCAGGAGACTAAGTACTTTAGAAAACATATTATATTGTAACATACATAACCATTAAAAAATTAATCTACATTCTGAATAAAACACAATAATTGAAAAGATTTATGAACCACTATAATAATATTTTGTTTAAAAATCAGTGGACGCTTTTGTCCATCGGACGCCCTAATTCTCGCAGAGTGGGAATCTGTATAAATGCATCCCTGATTACACCATTTGAACCTATTTCTTCGGAGCGCGTGATAACTATATGTTCTTTTCTACGGCGACCAGATGCAACCTTGGCATGACCTGGATAATGGGCAACCCTACTCCTACCGCCAGTGCCAGATGGAAGAGTTGCAAGCGGCGGCGACGGAGGCGGAGGAGGCGGAGGCGGCGGCGACCTGACGTGTGGGCTCCGGAAGTCGCATGTGGATCGCGGCATTCTCCGCCGCGCTGCGAAGGGCTGTTTAACACGCAGGCGAGGAAACGGCAGGCAGCAGCAGGGGGAAACGTCAGCGGTTGGTAGAGCGAAACGGTCAACGAGAAAAAGGAGTTAACAAAGCGAAAGGAAGATACAAACAAGCGAAAAAGACAGCAATAATGAAGACAAATGGGAGGTAGCAATGAAAACAACAAGCAAAAGAATTCGAAACAAGACGACAGGAAGAACAAACAAGATAGGTTTAAAGTTGTGAGGCACTCCAAGCAGAAGAGTGGAAAGAGCTAGAGGGAAGAGCTGTTCGGAAATGGTACGAAGAAATCTGCCACGAAAGTGTGATATATTGTCGGTGCCCAAGAAAATTGGCTCATCTAAAAAATATATTTTTGAAAAAGAACTGTGTTAATATGAGCTGTCCCGTTCATTTCTCGGTCAAAGGCAACACGTTTCACTTTACATACCGGCTACTGGTGAACTCTCTTAATTCTAATAAACTCTTAATTTCTACCACTAATTATTTCAACTAAAAAATATTATAATTAACGAATGACGATTTTTCTAGCTTGTTACTATTTTTGTGCACCCACGATGTCAAAAGCCAAGATACTGTTGAGGGAAGCCCTGTTTTCCGCTGAAGTTGGAGATAATTCTGCGGTAAGTACGAGTGAGGTTATATACAATGCAACTGTCTTCTGTACATTTCTACGGCGACAGAGGTCTGTCCTCAACCCCTATAAGGGAGTTTTAGCGTCAGGGGTAAGGTGATATCTTTAAACTTTATACAACCCGTGACTAACGTCGTAAAGAATAATTTTCAGATGAGCTTTAGCAATTACAACATGGCGTTATCCATTATAACAAAAGAAGCATTTCAAGCGTTGAACAAAGAAGTTGCATAATGTGTCTACGTGTCTAGACAATAGGTTAATTGTGGTTATCACTTGAACCATGGTTAATTTGGAGTAAATAAAAAATCATCATGCAAAAGGTTTTAGATTTTGTGGCCTTGCGCGATGATTATGACTACGATCTCTAAGTTTTCTAAGGTGACCTTAGAGACTTCTGCAGTTTTGCACTATTATGTAAGGATATGGCCTTATCTTAGGCCTAAGGAAAGACGTTATATCTTTAAGGTTAGTCACGTGACTGTTAGCGCATAATGTCACCACCTTATGCGTGACGCTAAAACTCTGCTGTCCATTGTCCTGTCTCTAAACTTGAAGCGCACCGAACAAGTGAATGCACTGACGTAAGAAATATTGTGGCTTTCCGCAAGGCTTTACCCGTCTCCAGTCGCCACCTCGCGGACGGCCGGGCATCTAGCTGTCGTGTAAATGGAGCTCGACGTGGCTCTCCGCCCTCGCGTCCACGTCCGTGCCCGCCTCTGAGCCGCTCTCGCCTCCGCGACAAGTTATGCCACTTAACCCCTACGGAAAAGCCGCCGGATGATGGAAGTTAACCGGTCACACACACCTCGACAATTTGAGGAGGCACCGTTTTGGGAATCTCTGACATCACAAGGATGATTGTAGATATTGTGATACGCTGTTTGATAGTAAGGAAGAACAAGCGGTGCTACAAAGGCCACTTCCTTCAAGCGTTACTTCGAACTTTTGCAGTTTTCGAAAAATCACGGAGTACAACGAAAATGAGTCCTGGTTCATTTTTTACGCGTCTATCCACGCAAAAAATTTAAAGAAAAAAATTGGAGCCATTTTTGAGAAACAGTTTCTTTTTATTAATTGCATTAATTTCAAGGAGAAATTACGTCAAAACGACTTGTTTCTTTAAAAAGATTGTACGTTAGTATTAGAACAGATTTGAGTGAAGATAAAAATCTCAACCTCAATATTGCACTTTTGCTATGTTAATTTTTCGTATCTTTCGAATATACACAGTTATGCAAAAATTGGGACCAGCATCATTTTTTATCGTCCTTTCATACATAGAAGGAGAAAATTTAAAGAAAAAATTGGAGCAGTGTTTTGATAACATAACTGTTCAAAAGTTGCCTATAATTCACGCAAAATTACTCATATTTTCGAAAAATTGTAACTGACCTTATTTCAAGATTTATTTTTGAACTTTGAACTTACTCCGATATGAAAACGCTGAATTTCGCGGTGCCCGATTTACAATCGAGAAAAGCCAGACAAGCGAGCTGCGCTACCCCGTGTACAGCCACCTTAAGTACTGAAGCCACAGCGCCAAACAAACGTTCAACCCGAGCCTACAATCCTCGCGGAGATGGGTTGTTGCTTGATCGGCTTCTGACGCCTCCACCTTCACCGGCGGAGGGGCGTGAGGAGAGGGGTGAGGGTGAGAGGGGGTCGATATCAGCAGGAAGCCGGGCGCACGCGTCTTGGCGTGAGTGTGTGTGTGTGTGTGTGTGTGTGTGTGGAGGGGCGGAGGCCACACCCCGGAGCGCCGCTCTTATCGCGCGGGGAGAGTGCCGGCGCGGCGTGGCGAACGCGGGGGCGGAGACGGAGGTGGGGGCGGAGGTGGTATCCCGGGAAGCAGCGAAAGGGAGTGGAGGTGGGCGCGGGTGAGGCTTCGTGCTCTGATCAGACCAGGCGCGTGTGCGACTACTACAACCGGAGACGGTCCTAAACGTATTCGGAGGCTGTAACACTGAACCGCTTCCAAAAATCTTCCACCGCGTATGCACTACAACTTCGATTGTCCTCCCTCTTGAATCAACGATTGCCGCCAGGCAGCCCGCAATAACTTCCCCTCCGTCGTTCATCCTGATGTTGCCACGCGTTCGGTATCTATGTCTGTTGATGTACTGTTACGATCACTTCTGGCGCACGTGCGAGTACTACAACCGAAGAGAATTTGATACCTGTTCGGAAACTTTAGCTGAATGACAGAAAAAAACTTCCTCCTACGCACTAAAACTTTCATTGACAGACCTTCTTAACCATTGAATGTCGCCAGGCAGCCTACATTAAACTCCCTTCCGTCGTTACACGATGTCGCCACGCGTTCGGTATCGTGTGCTGATCGTACTTCTCCCCCTATGTCACATACAACTTGTACATTTTTCACAAAAAATACATCCAAATAAATCAAATCAAATCTTGACTCTTGATACCCTTCGAGCATGATACACGCATACGGTGAGCGGTGGAATGCACAGAATACACAAGACATTCATTTGTTAGTGAATTCTTTCCAACGTTTCAAGGGGAATTTTGAGTGAGTATCGAGCACGTACCTTTCGCTTAACTTAAAATTCAACCAACTTAAAAGATGAACTTAATTATACACGAAATACCAATTACTAGAAAGTGTGTAATTGATACACGGACATGTGCGCAGAATTCACTTCTCCCCCGTAGCACGTCACACAATTTTTAACTGTTTTTGACGTAAAATTAATAAAAATAAATATAAATATAAATACGTGACCGTTGAATTTTTTCAGTGCGCGCTTTTTCTGAGATACCGCCCAACCAGATGTTTCTGAAGGGGGAGGGGGCGTCCGGAAAACTCCGGGCTCATTATCACAGACACTGTCAACGCAAAGAGTACGTGTCTAAAATTTAATTTGATTTGATTTATTTTAGTAAAATACAGATCGGATCAGTTTGATGATCCGCTGATTAATATATTAATTATAAATCCGCTGATTATATTAAATGTTTTTGTGATAATAACATTCGAATTATTTACTATAATCGCAAATATTTAATTTTCACAATACTTCATTTTTGAACCTTCAGGGACCATTATTGTCGTAACATTCAACTTATCTTTGTCTCATTTGAGTAAATTTAATTCACCTGACAACGAGTCATGGCAACTATTTACTGGAAACATTCAGCTAGCAACTCTGTTTAGTATTATGTTATCTCAAACAATAATTATCATCCATTTTCATGGTACCTGCAATTGTGAACTTGATTTTTTGTACTCAATGCAAGAATAATTTGTATATAAAATCTATATATTCGCATATATAAATGATTCTATCAACTCCCATTTCACCTATATACGTTAAATATTAATTCCTTTTCGATTTGTAAATTACACAATCCCCAAATTAATTTGTTAGCCTACTAAAGGCTTCCCAGTTTTCTTGAGACGCCAAAATCAGTGGTGATCCTTCCTTTCACTTAATTGCTTTGAGTTTCGCGGTTTAAGAAGAAGGCTAGTATGTCCACTATGCACACTGTGCCCCTACAAATGCAAAGTAAAAAAGTAAAAACAATCAAGTTTAGTTTTTTATAAATTTAAGCATTTCATATAATGTGACGTCATCCCGAGGGCCCACAAGAATAGTTTTAAAAACATGTCACCCCAGGAGATAAAGAGATTCTGTGGCATCTCAGTACTGACGAACAAGTGTCTTCAAACTTTTATTTAGGCTAGACCTTAGAGTGTATGCGCGCGCGCGCGTGTATATATATATATATATATATATATATATATATATATATATATATATATATATATATATATATATTCTAAGAACTGGCCTTCAGCGTCTATAACATTAAATGTGTGGTAATTTCTTTGAAGCATGGTTCGCGGGTCAGGCGCACGTTTGGGCTTCCTTCCAGACCTGAGTGGGAGGAGGGAGGCGCCGGTGCCGTCTGCCGAGTGGTCTCCACGCACTTCCGCCACCGCCTCCGCCGCCTTCCGAAGTCGCTTCCGGGCGCCGCCGTGTGGCACGCGTCGGGCGTGTGCCTGGAGGACGCCACGGCGAGGGCGAGACGGTCGTGAGAAGGGCTGTTCCGACTCGCAGCCGTTTCCTCATAGTCCTTTGGACGACCCCCGTATAGTGATGCGACATCGTCAACAAAACATCGATATTCAAAATTAAGACATCGACAAAATTTAAGACATCGACCGTTTTTAACACAGTTTTAACTGTTTTTAAGTAAAACAAATAAATAAATAAAAAGATGTTTTAAAGCTGGTTTAGTAACCTCTAATTTTCAATTCGAGCGTAACAAAATTTAATTTGAGACTAACCGTGAACATACATTTATAATTAAAATTTACCTAAAAACAATGTTAAAATCGCCTCTCCATGTGCGAAATAGCAGGAAAGACGAAGGAAATACCGAGACATCGATATCATTTCGGGCAAGGAACTTTGAAAAATAACCCTAATAAAAAATAATAAAATATGAAGATGCACAGATCTCAGGTTAACCTTCATACTTCATTTTCAACCCAGATTTCTAAACGGATGTATCAACAACACATTAGATATACAACAATTTTGAATGTGTGTTCAAGGAACACACTTTCAAATATTAATATCATTTATTGTATTTATTAAAGCTATTAGAAACATAATCTGACCAACAATCCTTACTGTTGAATTGGCAGCAAATGCAAATGCAGGACATTTAGTTTTGGAGACGCGTAAGTGGTTCTATTATGAACATTGCACATTTATCCTATGCAATGAATTACTACGCATGCCCATACATTAAGTTATGTAATGACTTTAGGGATGTAAATCAAGAAAAATAAAAGGAATCCAGTCTCATCTGAAAAGTCAATTTTCAAACAAATATATTGATCTTTCTCAAATCAAATGAGGAAACTGTATACGTGCAAATGTATTCTTAATTTTTTTCTCTGCTTTCAGACATACTTTTGAGATATTAGTTTCTCTGCATAAAACTTTTGTTGTTGTTGTTGTTGTTGTTGTTGTTATTTCCAGAACGTAACCTTCTTCCACAAGACGAATTTTGAGAAAATATTTAAAATAATTTAGTAAATATTTAAAATAATTAAAATAAGTTACCTGCCACAATTCTAGGGAAGATCTAACTTCTACCACAAAGATGGGCGAATTGCGTTCGTTGTTATTCTTTACAACCTCCACCACGAAGGAAGAGAGGAAGAGAGACAGCCCAAGAGGGTTCCACATGTGCGTACCCCTAATGGGCTTTTGAGGAGAACAGGAAGAGCTCCTTCGAAGTAGGATGGCCTTGTCAAAACAGGCCACTTCTCCCTTCCGCTGCTTTCGACGAGCAGGGTGGAAGGGTCCTAGACGGGGAGTTGTCTGCGTCCCAGTGGGGGGTGGGCACAAGGACCGAAAAGGTATAGAAAATACCGGGAATTTTTCATACCTATTCCAAATACCTTTATTCTCGTATACTCTCGCCGTCTGAAGTGTCCTCCAGAAAACGCCCGATCCTCTTTAGACGGCTAGCTAGATTTTGAACTACATTTATTCCTTGTGTCGAATATCTGCCAGACTCGAGACTCGATTCCTACGACCTCTCGGTCAGAAACGCTGCAGTGGCAACATTTCTCACTCTGAGTCATTTCAGCCGGTAATAATGAGAACTATTAATAAAAATAATAACATTATGATTTTACTGAAAAATCTATTTTCTCACGAATATACCGGTAAAAAGCCTTTACATACAGGTTTTAACAGATATAGACATCCGATAGATGTAAAATGCCTATATAAATACCGGGAAGTAACGTCTCATATCGGTATTTCTAAAGCTATTTCGAATAAAGTTACAAGTAGAGGTAATGTATTTTTATACCGGTTTAAATATCTTTATCGCAATAATTTCGGCATTTGGTCCCACGTTGAGCAGTAAGGTCTATTCAAGTCCGTCTGGAGAAGCGTGGCATAAAATCAGGCCAAACATGATTATTGCGCAGGACTGATTATTATTAGACAAAATGTAATGTATAAGTAATTTTTAAAGTTTGTTTGAATAAGTAAATACAAATTTCAAATGACATACCACCACTATTCTTAACAAGTTAGAATGACATTACGCAACAAGTATTAGCAAATATCTCAAATACAACATCACGACATTCAAAACTTCAATTCTTGGATTTCATACAGCACCGAGGCTTATTCCTGATTTCACACAACACTACAGGAAAAAGTAAAATGTGTAATGACACTTGCATTTCAGAACAATTAAAACCGGTTCGTCTCCTGAAAAAAGGCATCAAACATCTATTTTGATTTCGCATACGAATGTTCGTTTTTAAAATATAGCGAATGACATTGATAGTAAGAACGGGTATTGTGCCTCTTCACATATGGCAACACGTTTTCCTCTCAATTGGATGTTCTGTTACGTAACCACCGTAACTCTTTAACGTGCTGAGGACAAGTAACTTAGGAATTGGACTTCTCGGTAGTATAATCGTCAAATATTCAACGCATTCATTCAAATATGGTAAGTACAAAACGTTTAAAAGAAATAACAATACCCCTGACGGTACGACAATAAACAGAGAATTCTCTCGTACATCAACACAAAAATAAACATCGCATTCCATTCGATTGATTATTAGTGATTCCGGGCGGGTCATGTACCGAGGTCATTACTCCCGTAAGTGTAGTGCAGGTTTTTTCATCGGGAGGATCACCCACTAGCGGGGCACCACCCCAGCCTGGACAAGTTCTAAGTTCCCGACTGATCTCCCGACATGTGTGGTAGTGTAGAGCGTGTTAGTGTAAGTGTGTGTAAGGGGTGAGGATAGGACAAGGAAAGGGAAGGAAAGATTGCGCGCGATCCGTTTGTTAGGGTACTAGTCCGGCATTCTCCTGGTGTTGATCGAGAAACCATGGGAAAATACCGATCAGAGCAGCCGGCCTCAAGAATTCTCCTCCAGACAGCAAGTGACAATCGACCTAGCTGAAAAGCTAGTGTTGAAAATCCTGACTCAGTCGCGACTCGAACCTAGGACCTCCCTGTCAGAGGCACCGCAGTGGCACCCGTTGATACACTGAGCCACCGCTGCCGGTATTCCATTCGACACAACCTGCACTATCACTGTCAATTCATCACGAGCAGATCGTCTCTTTGCACGACACCCCCGTCGCCCCCCACATCGACGCCCTCCGTTTCCCACGCGCGGGGGCCAGATGGGCGAGTCGTTAACGGCGACCCTTTCAAGAACCCACTCGAGCACGTACTCGAAAAAAATTCACCACTCGCACAAAAACACATCTCGCCTCGAGATAAATTAGAGATAACACCAGCGCCTCCAAGGCCCTCACGCAAACACCACGACCACGATCAGACGCCCAAGTGGAACGAGCGCCACCGCGCCGCCGCCACGGAATAAAACGGAGAGAAACCGTCTGGGAAAAATGAACAGTTTTTTTTAAATCATCTGCGGTACAAGGTGTTCAAGCGCCAAATACGTTTTACTGGATGAAACAGCTCACCCGCAACGTCGTTACTTCGGCAGCATTGTTGACCGAGGGACCTAGGACTCGAGTCCCGACGGTGGCCGTTTCCAACACTAGCTTGATAGCTGGGTCGAATTCAACCACGATCTGGAGGAGAATTCTAGAGGGCAACTACTCTGATAGATAGTTTTCCCGTGGTTTCTCCGTTCAATACCAGACGTATGCCGGAGAAAGACTTTAACAAAACGGCCAGAGACCGCAAGCAATTTTTCCTCTTCATTCAGGTCCACTGCTCTCCCCTTACACATACAGACCTTGCATGCACTAAACTATCACACTCGTCAGGAACGTGTCCCGGCTGGGCGTTGCCCCGCTGGGTGGTGGGAAGAAGAGCGGGAGAAAACTCGCAAGCTGACTTGTATGTCGATGCCGGATCTCACGTTCCAGTGGCGGAGGAATACCCCCAAATCCCCGATGTAACATTCTCTACACTTATGGGACTACTGATGTAGATAGTTGATGCGCCCGGAATCAATACGCATTCAATCGCTCGAAATGTTTTGGACACTGAGACGCCTTGGAGATTCTTAGAATTAGTGGTTCACCTCGGTCGAGGGAATATTTTAATGGGTTACAACCTCTCATCGAAACAAAACAATATTTGGATAAATATTTTACTAAAGTCACTCCATACTAATGTAGGGATCGGGTCATTTCGCCCTAAGGAAGGTCGCAGAATAGTAGTCGAAATGTTGGCACCTGTGCCTAAGACGCGGCATCTCCCGGACAGCCAAGTAGCTACTGTACTAATGTAGACATAATATGAGTACATAAACCGGTAAGAATTCTTAACATTCCTTAAACTGACATAAACTGGCATTAACAATAATGTAAATTTACATTTCTTTGACTACATAATTCAGCAGGCTAATGTGTAGCTTAAACTTGCAAGAGATGTGAGCCGTCAGAACTGTGGCATCTGCAACGACCACGCCCAGGCCACTGCTCCCGCGCCCACGGACGAATTCTCGCTTCTGAATAGTCCCACGACACCAGACTGGGGTTTAGACTGGAGTACCCAAAAAGACGCAAGAGCCATGACCTTCCCAGTCTCGTGCAATGCTAAAACAAACCCCTTCATATTTCTATAAACGGTCCAATCTTTTCTTGATTATTTGCCACGAAAGTCAGAAATAGAAAATGACCTGACCTGAAAAGTTTCTGATGCCTACTCGCGAATAAATATACATGCAGTTCTCTTTTCCAAATGGTCTGAGTCATAAAAAAATATCGGAAGTTTTTTTATGACAAGTCGCTCCAATGTAGTATCACTTCAAAAAATGGTATTTATTATATTATTTACACTTCCTTTTACGATATTACTTGATACTTTTTAAAGTGGCGAAAGGAAATAAGTGCAATTGTACAGAACCGTTTCAAGAATGGCTGAAATCAAGAAGAGAAAACGTGAACTAAAAAATTGGAGATTTACCTCAAACCATCACGTATCCTTCGTGGTTCCACACAACAAGCCGATATGAGCTTGAACACAGTACGCCAAACGAACTTCAAGGTGTGAGTGTTGAGTATCTCGTGAGATTTTCATTACGAGAGGGGCGTAATTAATTCGTCGCTACAAATGGGTGAATAATGCTTCTCGTTTCGCGGAGCAAAAAGCGATCGCCTTCGGTCGCAGGACCTTGCCGCAGGCAGGCGAACAGGCGGGCGGGCGGGCTAGCAGGCGGGCTGCTTCGCATGCTCTTCTGCGGAATTGAAAATGGGCGGCGCACCACTCGATCGCATCGCCGTAATGTATGAAGGCGCGCCCGCGGGCAGTGGCGGGCAGTGGCGGGCGGTGGCGGGCGGTGGTGGCCGGTGCAACCCCGCCCAGTCGTTGTTCGAGCGCGGAGGAATATTGCCTCCGCGATGGAAAGCAGGCGGCGGCGTCGGAGCAGCGGGTGCCTCGCGCGCCTGGGGCGACGCTCTCTGGGACGGAGCCCCCGTGGGGTCGCGCCGGACAAGCTGCGGTGGCGCTGCAGATCTCGATGGGTCGCTCGCCACGTGGAGACGGACGGCCGTCGCGTGGCGAGGCGTGGCGTGACGTGGCGTGGCGTGGCGAGGCGTGGCGAGGCGTGACGTGGCGTGGCGTGGCCTGACCTGGCGTGGCGTGGTGTGGCCTGGCGTGGCGTGGCCTGGAGTGGCGAGGCGTGGCGTGGCGTGGCGTGGCGTGGCGTCGCGTGGCGAGACGTGGCGTGGCGTGGCGTGGCATGGCGTCGCGTGGCGTGGCGAGACGTGGCGTGGCGAGGCGTGGCCTGGCGTGACGTGGCGAGGCGTGGCGTGGCGTGGCGTGGCGTGGCGTGGCGTGGCGTGGCGTGGCGTGGCGTGGCGTGGCGTGGCGTGGCGTGGCGTGGCGTGGCGTGGCGTGGCGTGGCTTCACGCGGGTGGTCGGAGGGGCCTTTTGAGTCTTCGGCCTGAATGCCACCAGTGGTAGCCCAAGCGCGCCGTTGTAAGGCGGGAGGGGGGACGTGCCCCCTCCCACCAAATCCAATACCTACTTTATTTTAATAGTAGCTAATTGATGACGATGATTGTTAGTGATTCCGGTCGCGTCAACTAATAAGGTTATTAGTCCCGTAAGTGTAGTGCAGGATTTTCCCTCGGGAGGTGGCGGGGATATTCCCCCGCGGGATGGCGAGATTCGGCGCCGACTTACCGTCGGCTAGCAGAGTTTTCCCCAACCCGGCATCTCCCACTGAAATTACTGTCCCAGCCGGGACAAGAACTAAGTTCCTGATCGGTCTCCCGGCATGTGTGATAGTGTAGGGCATACGAATGTGTGTGTGTAAGTAAGCGATGAGACGCTCTAAGCTTCCGACGTGTGTGTAGTGTAGTGCATATAAGTGTAAATGTAAGGGGAGATGATAGGACAAGGAAGGGAAAGGAAAAAATGCGCGCGATCCGTAGCCCGTTTGTTGCGGTACTGCTCCGGCATTCGCCTGATGTTGACCGGAGAAACAATGGAAAACTACCGAACAGAGCAGTCAATCACTTGAATTCTCCTCCAGACAGCGACTGAATTCCACCTATTTGACAAGCTAGTGTCAAAAATCCTGCCTCCGTCGAGTCCCGACAAGCCCGGTCAGATGCACTGGTCTCATCAGTTTGTCTCCTAATCATTCAAAACCTTACTACGTCCTTTTACATTCCAAAGCAGTATTTCCATTATGAATACATTTTTTAAATTGAAACCTACAGTTTTTTTACATTCCCTATACTACTTACATAGCAAGAATTCTATTTTAGAAAGTTGTAATAGATGGTAAATAATGCATAAATCATTTAACTTTCCTCTTCTAACAACAACTTCCGTGCTCACAAACTGACTCTTTACCACATAAATGAGTATTGGTCATTAAGCTAATTATGAACTTCAAGAAGGTTGATTCAATAAAATGGAAGTTAGTATAGCTGATATCTACTTTAAATTATTATTTAATCTATTATTAGATTTATTTGATATTGTTATTTTCCACAATATTTCAAAACTTAATTTTAATATCTAAAGTTTCAATAAATCGTGATGCATTTTCTAACAAATAATGGGCTACATACCAGTGTTTTCCGCACACGAAGTACCCTCATTCGTCACGGTACAGAAATTACGTTCTAAATCGATACACTGAAGCAGTAGAAGGTGATAGAATAAAAAGAGGAGATGATGAAACAGGCAAACGAAAAAAACAAAGCAAAAAAGGGATCTGCCGGGAAGCAAGGAATAGAGTAAAATTAGAGAAGCACGTGAAAAATGTTACAGAAACAATGAACAGAAAGCGTGAAAAATGAATTTAGAAAAGGAACAGAATAAGACAATATAACGAGAAGAAAGAAAAGATGGAGAAGACGATTAAACGCACGCCTGCGGACTTCTACGCCCTCCCCCCCTCCGCGTCGCCACGCTCCGCCGCGCCCGCCGCCAACACCTCGTGCTTCAGAAAGGCTTCGCAAATGGTTTCATTTCTCACTTGGCGAAACAGGAGCACGCGAAAAAGCCCGCCACCGTGAAAATGGCAGCTGCGCCGGCCGCTCCGCAACACACACCTACGCCGCTACTGCAGCACACTAGTCTGAGCCCGCACCACAAGCGCGCATGAGCACAAAATGCTTCTTTATGAAAAAACATTATTCATTAATAAAAACATAAGTCTAGAAATATACAAACCGGTTGAGTTAGACACAGAGTTAGCAGTTTAATTGTCTCTAGAGCGCCTCAGACCGGCAATGTCTATGGTTGGAGTCCTGACGAGGTGGATTTCCGACACTAGTTACTTAGCGTCCGCGGGTGGGAGGATAATTCCTACGGCAGGATGCTCTGATCAGTGATTTTCCGAGGTTTCTTTCATTAATACTTGGCGAATGCCCTAACAAACGGACCGCGCGCGATCATTCCTTCCTCTTCCTTGTCCTATCATCTCCCGTCACTTACATATACACTTATATGCACTACACTACCACAGACGTCAGAAGTTTAGAGGTTGTCTCAGCTGGGGAGACACCTCGAGGAGGACTTCCCGAGCAAGGCGACGTGTCTTACTTCTTTCTTCTTTAGGACGCCAGATCTTACAACCAGCAGGAAAGGAACATCGCCACCTCCAGGCATAAAAAATATACTTCATGGACCAGACTAATGGGCATAGCAGCTGACACGCATGGAAACATCAATCATAGAAATATAAAAAACTAAATACTAAAAATGATTAATTTATCAATTTATACATTGAAAAGGCCTCTTCAAATTTAGACGTTACGGCCGACAAATCTGTCTTTATTAGACCGTAGAAACAAAGCTGCGTATTACATTCCGTCAGCGAATCAAACACAGGTTCTTTAGAAGTTTTGGAACAAAAACATTAAGTCAATTGAGGGAAGCACTGTGGTGCAATATAAATAAAATTCATAAAAATGACGTTGCATCCCAATTATTCCACAGATTATTCAGGAAATGCACCAGAAGTATCCGAAGAAATATATATATATATATATATATATATATATATATATATATATATATATAATTTGAAGTAATAAAACAATTAACCTAGGAGTAAAGTGAACACATACTCAAACTGAAACCCGAAAATATTTTCCATCTGCTAAACATTTCTCTTACCACTATTTAATACGTGACAATACGTATATTGTGTATTGTTATACATACATGTTATAATTTTATTTCCAAATCAGTTACTGAATGTTTTACAAGAATAGACTGTAAAATTGCGGTGTGAAGAAAAAAGTGGAGACATGGGCCTAGCCCCTCCGACTTCATTGTCGTATGTTTCACGGATGACCAATTTTGCTGCACTGCGACCACAGCAGTCCTGCTATTGTCTTGTTAATCTGCCGCGTTTGTCTTGTTAATCTCTTAAAATAAAGATTTTAAATAATATAAATTTTAAATAAACATTTTTTTAAATATAGCCATGAGAAATAAGTGTATAATACATTACAGAAATGTAATTAATGTTTTGTACGGAGCAGCCAGCAAAGGAAAATATTCTGTCAAGAAAAAATATTCTGTAGAAACAGGAATAAGTAATCTGACATTGTACAACATGCGTACATGGGTACGTATTTGAAAATTAAGAATTCAACGTGAGGTTCCAAAACACTGGCCCATCTACATTCTACCCATTCTAAAATGTATTACGAAAGAAGTCAGTTACTTATTTATACGAATTATTATTTAGTTCTATACGAGGAAACGAGGAAGTAGCTATATGCGTTCAATTATGGTCGACACAATTTCACTAAGAGACGTCAAGGATAAAATGTTACGATTCAGAACTACGAAACATTACCAGCAGAACATATTGCTCTGTTAATCAGATTAACCGGATGTAGTTGAAGACGTGTCAAATCGTGGACTTACCATATCAGTGAACTAACTTCAAAGAGGAAAAAGGTCGCACATCTATCACGTTTATCAGACTACTTCTTGTCAAGAAACATCAAATATTGAAAACACAAATGTATAGCCCATTTCACTTAACGTCAATAAGAAACATCCACCACGGCATCACCATTGGCCTAGGTGGCATTGAATCTTACCTACAATGCATCAACTTTACTTATCATTTCACTAGGTTAATGCAGTGCGATTAATGGAAGGACATGATTATTTTATTTCCAACGAAAGAAATAATATTTTTTCTTAATAAAAGTTCCAATACTTATTTTTTATAGACAGTCACAAATACATTTATTAAAACATAAATGAATTTACATTCACAATCGTATCTTGAAAACAAGAAACAGCGTGGCAACATTTCGGAGGTCGAGTTGTGCCTCCATCATCAGATCTTTAACAATATGTGAACTAAAATAAATTTAATATAAATAAAAATTGAAAATTGATAAAAATTAAAACTTATATATATATATATATATATATATATATATATATATATATATATATATATATATAATTTCTTGAAAGAAATAATACTCTTCGAATAAATGAAGTACCGGATAAAACTTTAATAAACTAATAACTGTAGATAATAGAACCAGAATTTGCATACAGATACGAAAATAATTAATTCTATAGGATATTCCGAGATTATCTCATCTTTAGTTCGAAATTGCTCATGATACGTACCAAAATTTTTGAACAGTAATGCCTGAACGTACAGATAAAATTTTAAAATGATTGGTCGCGCTTCTACAGAAACGAGTATTCTTAAATTTCGTGAAAAATTGAGACCACTTCAACGTAAGTTAAAGATTTCTACCCTCAAAGTATTTCCCCCATGCGGAACACTGCCCCAGTCGGAACAAACTCTAGTAGTCTTCCGGCATGGGTGGCAGATTAGTGAACGTAAGGGAGTGTGTAAGGAGAGACGAGAGGACGAAATGAGGATAAGAAAAGATCGCGCGGGTTCTGTGGTGGTAGGTTAGTGTAATGTTCCGCCATTCATTCCTAGCTTCAATCGAAGAAAAAATGGTGAACTACCACTCAGAGCAATCATCCACTAGAATTCTCCTCCAGATAATAGTTGAATTTGGACCAACTATGTGGCTAAATTCTCTTAAAGACTGGTTTACCTAAAGAGATAAACAGAACCCCTGCGTTCTGACAGGAGGCCCCTGTTCTTTTAGGGATTCAATGGGCTTATATCATCATCATGTGCCTAAATCGGAAATATCCCACTGATGAGATTGATAATCTAGGTCCTCAAGGTTAAAGACGTTGCAGATGAAACAATGTTACCGCTGCGCAATCGCAGCCAGTGTAAGTCACTACTGGCAGCAGTACCACCGCGGCCGCCTATTTAGAGATCAGAGAAAGGGGAATATGTTTTCCACTGCGTTGGCGCTGTCACCATTGCTGCCCCGGCGTTTTCCTCTCTTAGTTTCCGCGACCTGGCGTCCGTTTAATTCCAGAGGACCTGAAGTGCCAGACGCCACTCCGCGTTTTGCCTTTCGTCTCTCTGCGGTCGCCGCCGCCAGTAAGACCCCCCATTCGCTTTCGAGCGATATTTTCTGCCTACATATCGATTTAAACGTGCATGATCGGATGTTATGGAAACATTGTTAGATTGCAGACGTAATCCAAAGAAAGCGATCTTTCGAGTCGGGTGGGTGTTATCATTTGACGTAACCCACCAACGAGTCATTACATGCATATTTAATGGTGATAAAATATTACAGTATGTCATATATCTCTCACAAAACTCTATTTTAAAAAAAACGTCCTGTTATGTACAAAATCATTTAAGTTAGAAGTGATTAGAAAAGTGATTTTTTGAGATCTCAACAAAACACGAAAAATTGCCCACATTTTACGAAACATTCAAGACAAATGGACGCTTAATTGAAAATCTTAAGGAGCGGCCTGAAGCATCGCATCACTTAACTGTGACACACACTTATAAATATATTCTTCTGCGTTTGACTTCGCTCTTGTATCCTCGCCCTTCTCCAGGCGAAGGAATTCTCCTTCACTCCATGCTTCAACCATAGATTAAGGAGGTAGTTCTTTTCTCTACGCCTGAACCGTCCGTCTACCACCATCAGCAAATTTCGCATCTGCTCCGTACCTACATTAGTGCTTTGTACTGGAGTCCAATTCGTGTCCACGTTGGCTGCAGCCCCCCCTCCCCGGCAGTCGTACTCTGACGGGCGCGGAAACAAAAAAGGAGCGGCAGCGTGTCGCCAAAGGCGCCGCCGCCGCCCACATCTCTGTCGCCGACCCCACCCCCACACTTCTCCACCCGCCCCTCCTCCCACTCAGCTCTGCGGCGCGGTGGCAGCTCTCCGCGAAACGGCTCGGGGACTAGCGGAGAAGGAGAGAAGATCCGGCGCAGAGGGCTCCCGGGCGGCGAAAGACGAAGACAGAGACGGAGACCAGGACGAAGACGAAGAGTCCCCATGTGCACGACCCAGCCGCCGCCGCCACCACTGGAACGAATAGCTGGAATTCAGGGTTTTAAAGTGCTCTGACGCTGCGGCCGAGGCGGAAAAGGAAAACCCAAATGTAGCATGATGTACGACTTCCAAACAGAAGCCTGGGCGGAGGCGGCGGTGGCGGTGGCGGCGTCAGGCTGGGCGGTGGCGACGGAGGCGGAGGACGCGGCAGCGGTCTCTGTAGCAGCGGCGGCGGCGGTGGGGCCGCGAACGTCACGCGTGTTAGGACGCAAAGGATGGCAACGGCGGCGGAGGAGGAGACGGAGGCGGCGGCGCCGGAGGTCGCAGCACAAGACACACGACCAGCTTAGGTGGCTCAGAGCATCAATTGATGTCACTGCAGAGCCCCTGACCGGGAGGGACTAGGGTTCGAGTCCGACGGTGGTAGGATTTTCGCTACGGACACACGCTAGATAGCTAGCCGCTGTCGACTAATAAATAGTCGAAATGAGCCGCTGTCTGGAGGTGAATTCTCTTGGCCAGCTGCTCTGATCGGTAATTTTCCGTGGTTTCTCCATAGACTAAAGAGGTCTACTCTATGGTTTCTCCGTACTTTGACTTTACTCTATGGTTTCTCCGTACAACACCTATGCGAATGCCGAAGAAGAATCTTAAAAAACGGACCACGAACCGCACTCCATCTTTCCCTCCTCCCTCTTACTTGTCCTATGCTCATGCCATACTTGTATACACTACACTAACGCACATGTCGGGTACTTAGAGCTTGTCCCGGCTGGGGAGGTACACTGCTGGTTGGAGATACCGAGTTAGGAAAAATCACGCAAGCCATGTAGGTCGGCCCCGATCTCGCCTTATAGCAGAGGAAGATCACCGGCAACCACCGCGATAAAAACATTCACTACAGTTTCGGGACTAATGACCTTGGCTGTTGACGTACTCGGAAACACTAATCAATAAATCAATCTATCAATCAACAAGACAGTCAGCAGCGCGGGCGGCTTGCTTTCTCTAAGGTGCATGGGGCGATCCGTGTTGCAGTGGTTACCCTGCTCGCCTTCACCCTCTTGGCACCGGGGCTAAAATCCCGGTCCATTCGCTTACAATTTGTGGACGACAATGTGGGATCACGGTAGATCTTTTTCTCAGGGTTCTCCCGGTTCCTCTGCACCTCATTCTACAGTTTACTTTATCATTCGTATCATAAGTTTATAATCGCCAATCTATGAAAATAATTCATCTATTTGAGGTATGACAATAAACCTCGGAAATGGAATAATAATAATAATAAACAATTTGGGAGGTGGGAGTGGTTCAAACCCCGCGTTCTATTCGGCAATGAAGAAACTTAGGCAACGTGATTTTTGTATTTTTTCTCTCTCACCTAAGCACAATTTAATTAATTACAATGGCGCGTTTAAAATAATTCGTACATTTTTTATGGATTCTCCCTTGTTTCTCGTTTCCAATTTAATCCTCCGCTCTTCATTTTCTTCAATATGGCACTCTCTCATTTCCGGCACTGTCTAGTTTACCCATTTTCTTTTCGTTTCCGATCACCTACGTGTATTTAATTAATTATTTTAAAGGAATATTTTTTGCCATTTTTCTATTTGATGAATTGTATTATTCTGACAAAAGTAATAATCATTTCTCTTTGAGTCAATGTGAACAATAAAAATACATGAATATATTATGTACACAAATTTTATGATTTAAATGTAATTATAAAATATTATTATATTATTTTTTATTATTGTCATCATTCTTTATGTTTACTCAATAATATTGTTGAAGCCATACTCCTCTACAGAGTACACACACACACACACACACACACACACACACACACACACACACACACACACACAATGCATTAGTTCAATTACAATAGCGCCAAATCAAATGCCCTCGGTTAACGTAGTATTGTTCACAATGCCAGTTAAAAGAAAGCTAGGGTATGTAGCAACGGGCGTGACGGTTTTATCCTGGCCCCAGAAATCGTCTCTGGCAGCTGAGAGAGCGACGCTGTGCAAACTGACTCCGAACGCGTGGAAAAGAAACCAGAAAAACTGGCACCCGAAAACTGACGCCCGGGGGCAGATGGAACCGTTCCCGACCTCCCCCACCCCGTCCCGTCCCTCCCCTCCCTTCACCGCTCCGCACCGTCCCTCCAGCCTCGCACCCACCCGCCCAGCTCTGCCCCACCCAGCTCCGCCATCTCCAGTACCCCACACAGCGCCGCCCAGCTCTGCCCCACCCAGCTCCGCCATGTTCAGTACCCCACACAGCGCCGCCCAGCTCTGCCCCACCCAGCTCCGCCCGCTCCAGTACACCACACAACGCCGCCCAGCACCCCCCCGCCTGACTTCCCCAACCCCACCCTGCACCTTCCCGCCCGCCCCTCATCCCGCCTTACCCAGCCTCCCGGTTCCGCACCGACCCGCCTACTCGAGCGGCGTCGCTTCTCACAATGGGCCTCATCGCGTGCGGCAGGCTGCGTGTCGGGGGCTCCTCAACGCACAAACATTTTAATAGAGCCGCAGACCGAAGACGCCTCGCCCGGGTCGACGTGTCAACGTTCCTCTCTTGTTTCGATGCGCTGTCGATCGCCGCTCCCTCCGCCCCTCTCCCTTTGCCCGCCTTCTGAATTCTCTCGGCGCTCAGCGCTCCCTCTGACCCGACCGCGTCAATCGCTGAGTCCGCCGCAGGAGGTGGATGTCCATCACACGTCCACGCTTCCGCGGTCACCGCGTCGGCGGCGGTGATGGTGGTGGTGGTGGTGGTGGTGGTGGTGGTGGTGGTGGTGGTGGTGGTGGTGATGGTGATGGTGGAGATGGTGGTGGTGGAGATGGTGGTGGTGATGGTGGTGATGGTGGTGATTGTGGTGGTGATGGTGGTGATTGTGGTGGTGATGGTGGTGATTGTGGTGGTGATGGTGGTGGGGGTGGCGGCGACAGTTTTGGCGTGGATGGCGGATGGTGGTGATGTTGGTGGTGGCGATGGTATAGAACGATTTTCCTAAGGATGAGCCAAAGTGACAGTTCGTGAAAACAAGTGAACATCACATCTATTTCAGAGAAGTATCCCTCCGCCGCGACAGCTGTTCAGTTACGCCCCTTCGTGAAGTGCTAATGGCTCCTGTGAAAAGATCCCTATGCAGAAGTCTAAGAGTTTCACTGAGGTATAAGCACGTATGTGAGTCCTGAAAATATTTAAATTTAATTACGTACGTGGAAAATCTTTTAACATGCTCTCACAATCAGTAAAAGAAAACTGTCACGAATGTAAATAGAAAGAAAAAATGATTTTAAACCGGAAACACGTCCACCGGTACGCATCTCGCATTCAAGTCTCGGTTTTAAAATAAACATATTTATCACACAAAAAGTAAATTCAATGTAATATATAAAGAAAAAAAGAATTTTTACAGAAGAGCACATGACACTGCACTTCCTAATATCAATTATTTCTCGCAGCGCACTATATTTTTGTCGGACAAGGACACGAGAAAAGGAGGTGTCGAAGCCATTTACAAGTTAGCCAACTGCAAACGATCGAATGCGGGAAGGGAGTCTAATGGGCTCAAGGGCACAACGACCACAGAATCTTCAGTTATGTTATCTTCAGTCACTAGCTGTCACTTTGGCTCATCCTTAGGAAAATCGCACTATGGCAGTGGTGGCGGTAGTGATGGTGGGGGTGGTGGAGGTGATGGTGATCGTGATGGTGGTGGGGTAGGAGAGTAGTAGTTGTAATTGTAGGGTAGTGGTGGTGGTGGTGAGAGCAGTAGTAAGGGTTGACGTTGGCGCCAGTGATAGGTCATTAGCGGTGGTAGCAGTGCCTGACGAAGCAGTAGAAGCAATGAGAGGGAGCCTTGGCAGTGGCGATGACGATGACGAGGTTGGAGATGGTAGTGACGGATGCCGTTGCCAGTGGGCCACTCTGAATGTTATAGCAATGAGACTGAATTATTGACGCATTTACATAGTTGTTTTATTTTCGTGAAAGGAATTTTAGAGGGTTCGCATTTCGCAATTGATGCTATCAGCGTGGGTTCAGAATACTTTAAATTCAGGTGCTCAATATTTCCAATCGATAATACAAAATTAGTAAAGTATCGGTCACACAAATTTGCTCTTTTTACTAGTTTTATCCTCTCCTTTTGATAAATTTTGAGCATGATGCCTTTACGAGAATGTGTACTCGTCTTCACCTCTGGCATTACATTTCTTATTCCCATCAACGCGAGTAGACGTATTGTGGACAAAACGATTTCATGTCAACTGCTGTTTTCCCTGCATTTCACTTAACCTTAAAAATCATCAGCGTTATCAATGATAAATCACGCCCAGTATCATTAGAAAAAATACTCAGGTACGACAAGTGTGTTTCGAAAGTGAAAAAAGCACAAAATATAAGTGATAAACGAAGATTGTAAAGGAGCGATGTTGTGGTCGCTAAAAACTTCCATAAATTCAGTTTCATCCCACATTCCACAAGTGTCTTCTTTTATCATCTCCGCTATAACCCGTACAAGTTTTCTTGAGCTCCCGCGTACCTAGATGCGAATGTAGTGGGGGATTTTGTCAACAGTACTATCAAATGAAATCTCTAGCTCATATGCCGATGTAAATAATTTCTATAGCACGTCTGTAACACATAATTTCCCATTATATTGTTTCCAACAACGCTTGTTTCTGACTTTTATTCATAAATAAATATATATATATATATATATATATATATATATATATATATATATATACACATACTAAAAGAGAGGAGGTTGGTATTCTGCAGCACGCATATAATGCATTCTCCACTCGTTCCCCGAGGTTCCACGTTCCGGGAGCTTATTCCGCTGGCCCCCGCCCAACTTTGAGGACTGAGGACAGCGTGGCGCGGGGCGGTGCGGCCGACGAGGACGCGGTCTGAGGTGAGCGACCCCGTCGCCGATAGCAGCTCCAGATGCACACGCACAGAACTTGCTACCGGGCACGAACCGAAGACCGGTGCCCGACGATAACTGCCCGCCCTGCGGAACTCGTTTGAGCAGAGTTTCCTGCTTTACAAAACGCAGCCGAGGAGCACGCCGCCGTCCCACCCCTGGTCCCGTCCCGCCAGCCACGCCCCTCCCCGCCCCGCCCCATTTCAGCAGTTCGCCCCGCTGCCTCTTCCCACTCCTACGACGGCCCGCCACTTTCGCGCTCTACGCAAACATCGGAATGTTACACATGGATACTGTGCCCTGTATTCGCCAGCACATTCTAAAAAAATTATTTGGAAAATTACATTTGCGCTTATACCAATTGATCTGCAAAGCGGCTCTACAAATAAGAGGAATAAGTTATTGATTTGACGTTTGCTGCAAGAAAATGGCAGTGTCCGGGCACATCTTTAGTGATTAATAATTTTGGGGTGAATTGAATGGGGGTTACAAGGAGAATACCAGATACAGGTTCATGGGATGTCTACCAATCTGTCCAAAAATATTTGGGAGGCAATGCAAATTGTTTTTACTCGCATGTGAGGGGGGCTAATGAAACGTTGTTATCTACCACGTACACATTAAGAAATGTATGCCTATGTTGATTCATCCACATACATTTCCCATATCTTTATTAATATAATGTTAATATGCTGATAAATACAGCAGAAAAGATAGGTGACAATACATTTCATTTTAGCAAAACAAGAAGTAATTCAGAACAACATGAGATAATTTCATATATCTGTGTAAACATGTGTAAACTGGAGATGAGTCCTTTTCGAAATAACCTATACAATTATTTTTCTGCCCTTCCTGGACTAGAAAGCAATGAACACTGCTTCGAAGCACATACAGTTCTCACACACATCGAAAACCGTCACTCAACGACCGAGAACCGAAGGCAGTCCTCGCGATGGCGGGCAAGCTCTTTGGCTTCTGCCAGCGCGTGCGTCAAATTTACGACCGGAGCGAATTCGGGTTTAAATCACGTCTCCTGGCTGCATGTCGCACTATTTTGCGCGCAGGCGCTCCGTACGGGTTACGTGCCGTTGGCGGCGCGGCAGACCTACACGCACGAGCGAGCAAGCGACCTGCCTCCCTCGCCCCCGCCCCCATCCCTCTCAAAGACGACGCGCGGGTCAGCCAGAGGTCGCCCCAAGCACACATGAGTGCGGCATGCGGGTGGCCCCATCGTACTTTCCGCTCGTCCTACGTTCGCATCTACTACATCATCTCCGTGAGTGAACCAACGCGATGTAACATCCGTTTCAGTTATGGAAGACGCCATTTGCACAGTTGATGATACAGACTGGGGTTACCTAGGTACAATATATTTCTTCATTTCCCATATTTTGTTACGAAGATGTATGGTTAACTTTGACTTTTTAAATGTAATCATTAGGTATATCAAAGGCTCGTGTGAAAGGGGTTAAGGAGAAGACTTCAAACATGACAAAATCTTCATATATTTTTAACACACGAGTGCGGTATCTAGATTGCGTGTGGCCCCATCGTAGTTTCCGCCCGTCCTACGTTGGCATTCTACTACATCATCTAGGTGAGTGAACCAAGAAGATTTAACATCCGTTGTATATTTTCAGTCATGGAAGATGCCTTTTGCACAGTCGATGGTACAGACTGGGATTACCTAGGTACAATATATTTCTTCATTTCCCATTTTTTATTACGAAGATATATGGTCAACGTTGATTTTGTAAATGTAATCATTAACTAAGTATACCAAAGGCTCGTTCGATTGGCGTTGAGGAGGAAACTTCAAACATATTAATATCTTCATATTTTAAAGAAAGTTCGTTTTTGTAATTTTTGTCATTTAGTGCTTCACTGACGCAAAACATTTGCATTCCGCCTTTTCCTTGTGTCCACTGAAGGCGAAACGTCGTCAGTCCGTGTTAACTATGCGCTCTCAGCATTCTCGAGCATTTTCGATTTGGTTCTTATCTGAGGAAACATGACAACTTTCCCTTTGTGAAATTGTTTCCATTATTGTCATGTCTTGGTCAATCTTCAAAGAATTTGTCACATTACTGTTACCAGGAAGGAAGAAACCCACGAGGGAAGAAAAGTGAAAAAATCGTATGCTTCAAAAACAACGGAAAATATCAGTAATTAATATTTTTTCTAATAATTGAAATAGTATTTACAATTAATTCATTACTATGAAACAAACAGTATACATTAGTAAATTGGTAAGATGTATGGAAATAAAACTAATTTTAATTTCAAATTGACATGAAGTATCCGAAAAACTCGCCTCCTTCCCATTAATACGTCTGGATAAATCGTTTATGAAGATGAGAAAGAGATTTTAAGACACAGAAAAGTAGATAATGAACCATCAATGACCCAGGGGACAGTACTGGTCTGGTTTATTGTATGTGACGATGTTGGGATCGGAGAAAAAAAACACTGATCACATCAATACTGTTTTATGATCCACGAAAACGGGACGAAATATATGATCAATATTGTGGTCTTAGACTCATAAGTGCTTTATGCCACGTGCTACTGTTTACTATAAAAGTTAATATGAAGAAGTGCAGCTTATAAAATTAGATTACTTTCCATCAGCTCGGAGAAGAATTAGAAGCAAGTTTTAAAATGTGTTTTTCTTCGTCGCCTAAAAAGTTGCAGATCACATTGAAAAATGCTCCGAACTTAATGTAATTTTCGAAAACAAAGCTAGCTATTAATAAATTATATATATAAAATTTTCCTTGGATCCATTTCGGCATCCATATTTTATTTAGATATTTTAATACATTTTATAGTGATCTACTCTAAATATTTATGTTTATAAGCGGATAAGAAAAGAAAACTATGTTACCAGTTATTATTTTATATTCTGTTCTGATCTATTCACCTTCACCACTCTATAGGTAGTAAAAGTACTTCAGCTAAAATAAGACGTCAGTTACCCAATACTTCATACCAGTAACTGCGTTTGTCTAGACCAGGGGTGTCCTACTTCGAAGGCCTTTAAGGGCCACAACTAAAACCCTTCATATGCGGGCCATATTTTCATTAATTGGGCGACGGATGGAACCATGCGTGATATCGGGCCGTACCATGCACACCGCAGTGAAACACATTAGGATGATTTTGAATTTCTGAATTTACTACAAACTTTTTTTAGATGTAAACTTTACCAATTTGTATTTTAAAGGGAGTTTTGGCCACGGCAGGGCGCGTGAGCTAGACGCATAATGTTCTCGTCCGACCTGGATGAAAGAGGCCCTAACTTTTTACTAATAACCTCTCGCGGGCCAGAATAAAAGGGCGCGAGCTGCCAGTCGGACAACCCTGGTCTGGACTGCTGCGTGCATCCATGCCAAAGGGCGGACGAAAAGTAAAGAACGAATTCTGTGATGGTAGGTTTCGGAGTAGTTCTAAAAGACATTTTTATGAATTTGATAATGAAATAAGAGAAGTAGAATAAGAGTGAAATATGAGTCTGGTTCAGGAGAGAGGATAGGCACACGGTGATAAAGAATACCGCGAAATCGTAAGCGGCCTAAGTAATACTGGAAATCATGATTACAAGATTCTGACGTGACGTGATTCTGATCGTGACAAGTTTCTTATTATTCAGGATGCCGCTACATAATGACGGTCACTAGAAGGGGAAAAAAGTGTTGTAGTACGATGCCGATGCCTATTTCCCATTTTTTACTCGAATATTGTGGGGAATAGAGATAAACATATTATCTGATGTCAAGAATATAGCAGCTGAGTATGCAAGTGAAACAAACGTTGGATGTGTATCAATTGTAGGCAATAGAACAATATAATTTTAATGTGCTAGTTTCGACCGATATTTCCCCAGACATGTAATGAAGAAACTACTGTAAGACAAGCTCAATCGAAGCAACATTTCATAGGAAAATATTTTTCGCAAATAAGACATTTCTCAGCATGCTATTAATAAAGTCATTCAGATGTTTATAATTTATTTGCCATAATTGTTTCCAATGAGTAAGCTTCTATTCGCAAAGCCGCCATTCACATTATCTCAGATGCTAAAAAGTAGTTCCATAAAATTAGTATCGGTGGAAAATCAATCTGCCCGAAGACATAAGAGTATTGACTTCATGTGAATGGTGATTCTCAGAAGAAAATGACCCCAACACCTAATAAAAATTCTGGGGTTGTGAATACTAATATTCGTAGCGAAAATTCAAAATTCAAGTGTTATATAAAAAGATAAATTGACTGACATGCTACATACGTTAATCACTCAGAACTTATTAACACATTATCAGGAGAAAATTCCAACATTGAAGCTGTCTTAACAAAAATTATTTCCACAAATTTCTTATCCGATCAATTGACGCATGTAGTGAATGAGAAATGCAACCCACTGTTGGTAAAAGAACTGGCATCCTTATGAAATTAATCTCTCTTTATTTGATCCCTCTCCTGAAAAGGAAGACACTCGATAAATTGCAGGCGAAGGGATTGCAGATGTCTCCAAAGATTTGTAAGACCACATACTAACGGCCGATTTGGTATTCCCAATGCGAAACGTTGCAACGAATTTATGAAATGAAATAACTCCATTATTTCTTCTTCACATAATGACGAGAACATGGTCGTTGAACTCACAAACATTTGAACTACGCTCATTAAATAATGTATGACGTTTGCTAAAACTTTCTACCGCACTGGATTTTTGTTTATTTTAAATTTCACTGATTTATAGTCGAAGTACATTAGAAAACGTGTGACGTAAGAGGGATAACAAAAATAAGTTAGGGGAAATCTATATAAAATCACCGAATATGATTCTCGTAAATGAATTTAAAACAACTCAAAATTTAGTCTGTATTTGCCCGATTTAAATAGTTTTAGTAATAATTGCACCAGACAATTTTTAAAAGTGAATTAACAGTCTTTGGGAAACGATTTTGAAATTTGGGTTCAATAAACTCCTACCACTGAATACTTTTGGGTAACGAGTGAATAATGCAACCAATACGTAATCAAACTTTTATCTTCACAAAAATAACTTCTATAGTGACATAACAAGCGACCTCTCTTTTTTTTAAATAACAAGGACCCACTACATTTGATGCCTACAAGGAACAGCAAACAATAGATTACAACATTGATGCATATTATCAAGCAAACATACCTAGACCCTCAAGGAATGACAATCTAGAATGGATATTATAATCACATGTCTTGTTGGAAAAAATTATCGACCGTTGTAAATTCATTATTTTGTATTAAAATTGTAAAATCACTAACATACTTATTGATGTAAATCTTTGTCATATATTATACATTATAATGACAATTCGGTAATTTAATCAATTGTCATATCGAATTATTGTAGTTCTTGAATGCTGTAATGTTCATGGTACTCGGTAGTAACAGCGCAGTTGATGCTACAATCAATAAATGAAATAAATAAAATAAATAAAGTAAATAAAAGTAAATAAAGTAAATAAAGTAAATAAAGTAAATAAAGTAAATAAAGTAAATAAAGTAAATAAAGTAAATAAGGTAAATAAGGTAAATAAAGTAAATAAAGTAAATAGAGTAAATAAAGTAAATAAAATAAATAAACAAATAAATAAATTTAAGAAACGAAAACCGCAGACCTTTCCAAAACTCAGGGGGCGCCCTGACATTGTCCAGAAACCCGTCGCCATAGTTTCCGCAGTTGGGCCCCTCCCCGCGCGCAGGGGTCAAGCGACGCGTCCGTCTCGAGGCGGGTGCCGTTGGCGCGCGCGCGCGGGGGTAAACCGGCTCGAGGGCAACACCCGTTCCACCCAAGCCAACACGAAGTACCGGAACTTCCTGCCCAGCCGGCGCGGCGCTGGATCTCCCTAAGTTACTTCCGCGCGCCGCCGAATGACCCTCCCCCCTCCGAGGGACGCAGGAGTGTGGTCGTGGCCCATGGGCCCGCGTGTGGCCCGCGGCGCTCCGCGCTCTGGCCCTTGGGCGATTTGCAAGTTATGGCTCGTTCAACATAACTGTCCGCCGAAGCCTTTAATTGTACAATTTTCATTGCACAGTGTTTCGTTGGATATTCTTTTACCGTAATAGCCACATGAGAACTCGGAGCAAATCAGTGTACAAGAACAACTATATTTCCTTACTATTTAACATACATATAGTAAGTCTGAGTATTGAGGGAGATGAACATAAAAAGTTGTAATGAATTAAGTTGATTTGAATGTGCAAGAACTACGACGAAACATTAAAATGGGTGTGTTGCATGTAAATCTACGAGGAAGAAAATATATAAAGAACTACCGATGACAAGACCATAGACTAAGGAGATAGTTATTTTCTCAGTGACAAAACTATGCCTAGGGTTCCCTCCTCAATGCCCATCAAAATTAACCATGCGCAGAGGAAGAAACGAGTAAATCGCAATTGTAAAAATAAGTTCCTAAGATATCCTTACAAAAATAAGTTATATGGTGTCCGCGGGTCCATTTGTTTTCATGAGTAAAATTTCCGATGCAAGGATTGAGAACAGTATTGAAAATAAATCAATAAACAGTGAACAAATCATGGGGGCAATGGACAAGAGCAAATTTAAAATGATGGCTAAAAATCAAATAGAGACAATTACAAAGTTGCTCCTAAGAATCGCTGAAAAACTAGACAGAACTAATGATGGTGATGCACCTCGCTAGCAATATTCCGTATGAAAATATAAATAACGTAATTATGTAACGAAAAAATACCTAATAACGACTATAAGTGATATTCAATTCCATAGTACTCGAAAGATAAGTTATTTTCGATAGATAAATAGAAGATATATACACACACACATCAGTAATCTAGGAAAATCATCACAAATACGAAATGTGTGGAATTAAGACGGTTATGAAAATTACTCTTTTTTTGTTCGAACTCTTTCCGCACTAGCGCTAATCACGCAAATTTAAAGCTTTGCGGCAAGTAGAGGCCATCAAGATTTTTAACGTACCCGGACGTCTCCGAGTCCGAAGAGCCCTGGCGTAAGGCGTCGGGCCGGGGCCGGATTTCATTGCCAACACGTGCTCACGACCCACTCGCCCGCACCGTACAGGGGCGGACAGGAGCACACTGGGCTCGCGTACCCGTTGCTAACCTCGCCCAACCTCACGCCGCGGCCCCTCGCCCGCCCCGCAAAGTAGCCTTTTGTCGAGACGGCACATCCCCAGCATTAGCGTGCGCCCTAAAATAAAACCTTACGTTTTTTATGCTTTAGCCAAGGGCTCGGGGCGGGACCCCGGATACCTGGAGGGTACCGATTTGTTTCGAGGAAGAAAGAATCCGCCCTTCCCCGAGATGTCTTCCAAAGAGACCTCGCCCTGCGAGAGAAAAAAAATTCGGACGTCACGTGTTTGTCGAGTCGTATGTCAAGGACAGCGAAAGGCGCTTGCTTCTTCCTAAACGAAATGTTGCTCTCTGAAGGCAGGTTGTATTTGGCTTCCCGCACAGATTCTTCTTTCTAAAGCGTTTTTTTCGCCAACGCAAACACTACTACCTAACGGATTTGAATGGTGAACTTGACGGGGCCCTTTCGCACGAAAGTTTAGAAAGGTGGTACAAAAATTCCACATATTTACGTTCGTATTTACGAGCCTATCCGAATAGGAAGTTCAATTACAAACCATCGGAAGGATCGCGGGATAAAAACCATACCATGGAAATCACGAGAGAATTCAGGAACTGCCGAAAATGAGGATGCAGGCGAAAAGAAGAGATTTTTTTAGCAAAGTTTTATTTTAGTTTATTATAAATTTTCTCTGGCAATGTAGACCAATATTATATAATACAATGAATATCCTATATGTTTTATATATATAAAAAGAAAGTCGTGTTAGTTACACTATTTATAACTCAAGAACGGCTGTACCGATTTGGCTGAAAGTTGGTGAGCATGCAGCTTAGGGCCAGGAGACGGACATAAGATACTGTTTATCCCGTTCTACAGCGTTCCTGTGTGAGAACGCACGTTTTCGCGTGATTTCGCATGTTAGCGGTCATTGTTGCCTGTGGTAACCCATTGTTGTAACGCCGCACTGATAACAGAAGGCGATAATGATAACCGCCTTTCGTTCGCCGTTATCTATATATATAAAAGAAAGTCGTGTTAGTTACACTATTTATAACTCAAGAACGGCTGTACGGATTTGGCTGAAAATTGGTGAGCAGGAAGCTTAGAGCCAGGAGATGGACATAGGATACTGTTTATCCCGTTCGACAGCGTTCGTGTGTTGGAACGCACGTTTTTGCAGGTTTTCGCGTGATTTCGCATGTAAGCGGTCATTGTTGCCTGTGGTAACCCATTGTTGTAACGCCGCACTGATAACAGAAGGCGATAATGATAGCCGCCTTTCGTTCGCCGTTATCTATCTATATATATAAAAGAAAGTCGTGTTAGTTACACTATTTATAACTCAAGAATGGCTGTACCGATTTGGCTGAAAGTTGGTGAGCAGGAAGCTTAGGGCCAGGAGACGGACATAGGATACTGTTTATCCCGTTCGACAGCGTTCCTGTGTGAGAACGCACGTTTTCGCGTGATTTCGCATGTTAGCGGTCATTGTTGCCTGTTGTAACCCATTGTTGTAACGCCGCACTGATAACAGAAGGCGATAATGATAGCCGCCTTTCGTTCGCCGTTATATCTATATATATAAAAGAAAGTCGTGTTAGTTACACTATTTATAACTCAAGAACGGCTGTACCGATTTGGCTGAAAATTGGTGAGCAGGAAGCTTAGAGCCAGGAGACGGACATAGGATACTGTTTATCCCGTTCGACAGCGTTCCTGTGTGAGAACGCACGTTTTTGCACGTTTTCGCGTGATTTCGCATGTTAGCGGTCATTGTTGCCTGTTGTAACCTGCGCCTGATAATAAAACAAAATATGTCGTGTATCACAAGGTACTTAACTGAAGAATGCAACCTATGCACCAAAATACAGGAACAATAATGAATAATTAATCTACTTAATTTTTTTATTTGTATTTTCTAATAAACAATTTAACTTAATAAATTCCAAAATCTGCTTATTTATTGCCTTTATCAGCCGGTCGCTATGATTACAGCTTTGTATTTCTCTCTTAAACAAAAATCAATTCCAAAAAAACGCTCTGCTACGTAATAGATTTTTGAATTATCTATTTAATATCAGCGTTTTTTAAAAATTCTTCTTTGTTTGAGAGAAAAACACAAATCTGCAATTGCTTTATTATCACGAGTACAACAAGGATAGTACAGTTTCTCACAGTGAGTGCGACTCGAGAAAAAGATGGGACCGGCTGTTAAGGCGGAACAGAGTTCGCCGGGTCAGCTAGTCTATATATATAAAAGAAAGTCGTGTTAGTTACACTATTTATAACTCAAGAACGGCTGTACCGATTTGGCAGAAAGTTGGTGAGCAGGAAGCTTAGGGCCAGGAGACGGACATAGGATACTGTTTATCCCGTTCGACAGCGTTCCTGTGTGAGAACGCACGTTTTCGCGTGATTTCGCATGTTAGCGGTCATTGTTGCCTGTGGTAACCCATTGTTGTAACGCCGCACTGATAACAGAAGGCGATAATGATAGCCGCCTTTCGTTCGCCGTTATCTATATATATATATATATATATATATATATATATATATATATATATATATATATATAAAAGAAAGTCGTGTTAGTTACACTATTTATAACTCAAGAACGGCTGTACCGATTTGGCTGAAAATTGGTGAGCAGAAGCTTAGAGCCAGGAGACGGACATAGGATACTGTTTATCCCGTTCGACAGCGTTCCTGTGTGAGAACGCACGTTTTTGCACGTTTTCGCGTGATTTCGCATGTTAGCGGTCATTGTTGCCTGTTGTAACCCATTGTTGTAACGCCGCATTGATAACAGAAGGCGATAATGATAGCCGCCTTTCGTTCGCCGTTATATCTATATATAGTCGTGTTAGTTACACTATTTATAACTCAAGAACGGCTGTACCGATTTGGTGAGCAGGAAGCTTAGAGCCAGGAGACGGACATAGAATACTGTTTATCCCGTTCGACAGCGTTCCTGTGTGAGAACGCACGTTTTTGCACGTACGCAGTGCAACAAGGATAGTACAGTTTCTCCCAGTGAGTGCGACGCGAGAAAAAGATGGGACCGGCTGTTAAGGCGGAACAGAGTTCGCCGGGTCAGCTAGTCTATATATATAAAAGAAAGTCGTGTTAGTTACACTATTTATAACTCAAGAACGGCTGTACCGATTTGGCTGAAAATTGGTGAGCAGGAAGCTTAGAGCCAGGAGACGGACATAGGATACTGTTTATCCCGTTCGACAGCGTTCCTGTGTGAGAACGCACGCACGTTTTCGCACGTTTTAGCGTCGCATTTAGCGCATGTTGCCTGTTGTAACCCATTGTTGTAACGCCGCACTGATAACAGAAGGCGATAATGATAGCCGCCTTTCGTTCGCCGTTATATCTATATATAGTCGTGTTAGTTACACTATTTATAACTCAAGAACGGCTGTACCGATTTGGTGAGCAGGAAGCTTAGAGCTAGAAGACGGACATAGGATACTGTTTATCCCGTTCGACAGCGTTCCTGTGTGAGCACGTACGCAGTGCACGTTTCTCACAGTGAGTGCGACGCGAGAAAAAGATGGGACCGGCTGTTAAGGCGGAACAGAGTTCGCCGGGTCAGCTAGTGTTTAATATTTATTAAAAGGGGAAAGTATTATATTTTCTAGGTCCCAGGGGGTACGTTCCCTAAGGCCTATGGAGCTATCAATAAAATACGTTTTGTGAACTTTTCGAATACTCTGGCCCTTAAAACTCAATTTTAGAACAAATATGTAAAAAAAATCATAAACAGCACATGAATTTTAAAATGGAATAGTGCTGACCTGGATGACCGAGGGGGCTCAGTGCGTGTACCGACTCAGCACTTCGGTCCGAACGGTCGCGGGTTCGAGTCCCGCGTTGGGCATGGTCGTTTGTCCCTTGCTTCTTGCGTATGTGTTGTCGCGGAGGGCCTTGCGTTCTGTCGACCCCAGATCAGAGGAGCCCGCAAATGTGTTATTGTCTAGTGTATGGTCGAATATGCGTCCCATCGCCGGGACGTAAAGGGTAACCGGCTGTCGGCTGGATAACAGCCCTGGGAAAAAAAGAGAAAACATGAAATGGTACGTGTAGGTCACAGTTTGGTTTGGAAAATGACGAAAATGATGAATGATGAAAACGATTAATTTTTAACACTATTGCTAAAATTCTATATAATACATTTTTTTCTTAAAAATATTGATTTTAAAAACATCTTAACCCATCGATATTCACTTTGATTGACGGTTTAGGAAATGTTTGAAAAAGAAACTGAAAGCAATGCCGACATTTAAAAAAGTGAGAACACGACGTGACATTGAGTCCGTATCGTGAAGGTCAGTGGTTTGCTAATTAATTATAATAATACCAAAATAATTTACGTTCTGAGAAAAATATGAACACATTAAAATGCATAATATATTAAAAAGTTTATTAATATTACGTATTAGTATGTATTGTTATTCATTAAGAGAAATGAGATGAGATGATATGTTGTGATATCAAGACCAAACAAATCTTTTAAAAACTGACAGTTAAAAATGTGTCAATAATTTTCATATTTTTTGCACAGGTGGTGTAGATTGTTGGAAACTGTATTAGTGCAGCCCGTAGCTCCCCAGCGTTTGAAGTTCTAACGCAGACAACTTTGCTTACACTCTTCCGAAGAACAGCAAGATTTTCTACAAGAGAGTAAGCGGCGAGCCAAAAAGTTCCGAGAACAGATGCACAATGCCTACACGCAGTTTTTCTCGAATAGCCCGACTACAAGAACGAGTGAGAAATCCCACAACATTACAACTTGCTGGTACCGAAGGGTCCTCGAGCTCTCTCGTGCCCCCAGCGTTTCTTTCCCCTCCTTCTCACCGAACTCACCCCCTTTCCGTCACGCGCCACCTCACCCCGGCCCACCTCCCCGCGCGCGCCCAGCAAAGAAAAGGGGGTGACACTGACAAGGGACGGAATTCATCACCCGATCGGGGCTGAGTTACGGCCACAAAGAAGGTTTCGCAACGTGTGAACGAAACTTTCGGAGAGGATCCATAAATTAGAAGCCGTTCCGCTTAGAGCTACGCGCGCATAATTCACGTCGGGATATATGGATATTTTATGCATGAAAAGTAAATAGGTTAGTCAAACTAGGGTAACAAGGGCAATGCGTGTTGTTTTTAGGGTGGAGTAACCTATTGATTTTAAACAATTTGACGCAGTTTTCGTTGGAAACCTTTTCCAGGCGCGCTGCCGTGGGGTAGGGAGTTATCGGCCGCGCATCTCACGCGTGCTTTGGAAGGCGCCGCGCGCAGCACGCTCCCGGCGAAGTCGCTCGCCCGCGCTCCCGCCCCCGCCCGTGCGCTTACGTCATCCAAGGAAGGCCTCCCCGAAAAGGCTAGCGGCGGCGGCGTCGGCAGGGGCGGCGGAGCGAGCATAAATCTCGAGCGTCCGAGAGGTGTTAAGAGGATATCGATTTTCCTGCAGCCAGCGCTAACGATGCCAGAGATTTGAAAAGCTAGGGAACTCACCGAGCGTGGAGCAGTAGGAGGGGGAGAGAGATGAGGATGGGAAAGGGGGGGAGGCCCCCGTGCCGAGGGCGAGATGGAATCATCACGCGCGGAGCACGAGCGTTGCCGCCCCTGCCTCCGCCCCCGCCCCCGCCCCCGCCGCGTCGCTCGCGGCCCGCCACCACCCGCCACCGCAGTTGCGCCCCGCCCGCCACTATCTTTTTGACCCAACACCTAAAACAAATGAATGGATTGAACGTGTGGAATGTACTACGCAAGGGAGGGTGATTCAAAAAGTTGGACGTGTTGAGGCACAGGGATAAAAATAGCAAAACAATCGACAATTTGATTCGGTCTACTTCACTCGCGTGGTTAACGAAATTCCAAGTAAACCGCGACACTCTGGCCTTTAATCTCCGCAATTATCATATAACATTCTGGAATGCAGCCAACCCCAAATTTCCAACGCATTTTACACCACGGTATACACCAAGATATGGCTTACATTGACTTACTTCCTATGCGAAACTGCTTCTGAAGTATTTTTACGTGTTAAATAAGCCCATTCTCTACGAGTTGCATATAGCAACCTCCCTAAACTAATAATACGTAGAATCTTTGCCCTCACCCTTCTAATTGCTCGACAGACAATCCTAACAGTTTATTCCCCCAAATCAAGATTAAAATTCAATAGCATCTAAAAAACAAATTATATAATTAAGTCAGAAAATTCTAACCTCAATTTGTCAAGGAAAGTCCAAATCCCTAAACATCACCATATAAAACTGAAATCCCTCGAAAGACCTTAGGTCGAACGAGTTGAAATAAATAAAAATTGTCATTACGCATTAGCTGTTTGTGAAAACTACTCGAGAACCACCCTGCCCCGCTTCTGATGGAGCTGGCTCGGAATGGTTCCTCATCACAGCATACATAATAGATATCGTCTTCAATAAACACAAATTACACGAATGTATTTTTACTTACACGAACATCTAAGACATACTATCGTATTATGTGTTACATAATTATATTAATTTTTGTCCTCAAATTAAATTAGTGTACATTAGATAAATTCCAAAATTATAATTCAATATATTCTCATATTCTTCAATTCCTCCCTCCATTTGTAAATTACAGAACCCCATACAAAACCGAACTCTCAGTTAAAATTCTTTCTGTACGTACACCCAATCAGTTTTTCCGCCAGTTCTTCTTGAACTATCGGGTTGAAGGCGCTCGTTTTGCTTCTGGACACCAAATACTTTTCACGACGTCAAAAAAGTCACCGTTTTTTAAAACATTTTACAAAAAGTACATGAACCAAGCATGCACAGATACTGCCTAAATAGGTGATACAAAAATAAAAATTCATAGTATTTTCAAATTTGAGCTGTGGAAAAACACATTTTTATTTATTCATTTAACGTAAAAAACTATGCATTTCAACGAAAAAAAACTTTATAGTATCAAAGTAGGAAGAAACTAGAAATTTAAATAGATATAAAATATAAATGGGAAAAACGCTGTATGGCCGTGAATTAGCTCTAGGAAAATAATAGAGCAGCATTTGTAGATATGTTTTCCAACGTATAGGTCAACTTTCCTTCGAGTGTAGAATAATTATATTTTGCTAAACATGTTTGCATACACAAGATTTTATGAAAATAAACACAAAGTACACTTCCAGCATACATTTCCAAAACCAGAACATCTTTATGAGCAAATGACCGGAAGTGGTAACAAATTTATAACAATTTCCATGTATACTTCTAAAAAAACAATATTGTTAATACAAATTTTCCAGTTAAAAAAGTATCAAAACGTCACGAACAGAACGAGTTTGTTGTGCTTCACCCATCCGCACGCCTAATACCCACACCATGCGGAATACCCTATCCTGCGGTAAAGAACCTTTTCTCGATTCCCGCAGTCCTTATCATGAAATCGAATTTCTCTTGATCCCAATACGAGTAATACATATACCTACATTTCTCCTCGCCACGCTTCATTGCACAAGGCCGTTAAGCATGAAATGCAGGCCAAAGACTTAGCATTTCACCTATCCCTGCTATCTGCATGTGTATACGCCCTTAATTCCAATACGGTTACAAAAACCGGTGCATCTTTTGTCTCCGGATGCAATTTCGATGAGAACCGAACCGCACAATGGGCTCAAAGCTATCCGTCGTTCCAACTAGCTCTCTGTTGTCCGGATACCTTCCATTGAAAATCCTCGAGGCTACCTTGACACTTCACATAGTCAATGGAAGAAGATTTACATATAAAACACCTCGGGGGGACTGGACCTGGGACCCCCTTGGGTGGGGGACCCTTCGAAAATCTTTGTAAATCAGAGGGCCGAATTTATAAAAAGGCATTCAAGGTTGGGAGGAATGGAAATGTAGTAGCAAAATCTGTGCCTTGGTCCGCAAAATTCTAACGAAAACTATTGATTCCAGGTTTCCGGTATTGAGGGCTGCCTGAATAGGGGTCGGGGAGGCCTGGAAAGGGACCGCGCGGTCACGGGCAAGGCGAAGCGCGGTAAAAGTAGCGACGGCAGGTATGGATGTGGTGGTCGCGGTGCCAGCTCCGAAAAGGCAGTGGTAACAATGGATGGGTAGTGGAGTACCCTTGTCACGACTTGGAGGTGAGGAACGGTTTATTTCACTTCATATTGGCTTCATAGGGTTAAAGGTTGTGGGTAACGATAGGATATGGTAGATTTTAGCAATTGCTAAAATGCCAAATGTTACCAAACGAAAAAATAATAATCGAGTGTTTGGCGGATCATGCACCACATTTCTGAAGGTTTTCAATCTGCGATAAAATGGGAAATTGATCGCAAAATGCGAAATCTCGTGCAAAGTTCAAAATGATGTTGAATTTGGGATATAACTGCTAAAATTTATTTTATTGTTTCCTTTGTGTTCGCGCTCTAACTTGGGATGCGACACTGACAACAACATATGGATGTTTGAAAACATTTAATTTGATAGTGGCCCTGTGGGACAATGAGGATGGTGTATATTGATGATGTTAAAGGTGGAGGTGGAAGGGTTGTTGTTGTTGTTGTTGTTGTTGTTGTTGTTGTTGTTGTTGTGGTAGTGGTTGTGGTGGAAGTGGTGGCAGTGGTGGCGGTGATGGTAGCGGTGTTGGTAGCGGTGGTGGTGGTGGTGGTGGTGGTGGTGGTGGTGGTGGTGGTGGTGGTAGTGGTGGTGGCGGCGGCGGCGGCGGCAGCCACGGTGGTTCTGACGATGGTGGTGACTTGGTGGTGGGGTGATGGAGTTACGAGATAGATATGATAGTTGAAGTGAAACGATGGTATGGATGATGATGATGGTGTGCTGATGGCGAGGTGAAGTTGGTTTTAATTTTGGGAGTGGTAGGAACAAGGATCATTCTGATGGACACGCAGGAGAAAATCCTGCTCGTGGCAACAGCGGCGCAGTAGCAACGGCAAGCGAACGGCATCGATGAATACGGTGGGGGTGGGGGCGGCGGCGGCGGCGGCGGCGGCAGCGGCGCGCGCCTAAGAGGATTGGGCAACGGCCGGCAGGCGAGGGGAGCGTAGAGCGTGGGGCGTGGAGCGTGAGGGCGCGGATCGTGGAGCGGGAAGCGGCGCGCGCCGTGCTGGTCGAGGGGAGCGACGGGCATGGGGAGGCCCTCGCGCTGTTCACTTCGGGGCCAGCAGTTTCGGTTTTGTGCGCGACGCGGACTGGGGCATCGAGGCCGCGCCTTCCTTCTCGCAAGTACTGGAGCCGGCCGGTGCCTCAGCACACAGGAGGTTGCACCTCCATCGAATGACGGAAATGGAATTTCCAAAATTCAAAATACGAACATATATGCGTAAAAATGTACGCAATTCAAATCAATTAAAACTAAGTGAAATAAAATTCTATATTGTCGGCCCGGTGGCCGAGATCACTAAGGCAGTAATGCTGTAGTGATCTCGGATCGCAGGGTCGCGGGTTCGACTCCCCCCTCTGGCATGTTTGTATTTGTGTTCGTTCTTTCACCCCTTATCATCACCATTTCGTTTCATCTTCATAGTTACCATAACGTTAACTCCAATAGTGGTCGCTAAGGACCTAGAAGTTGATGCGATGTCTATATTACTACTACTTACATATTTTTTTGCGTTGGGTCCGCGTAAGGCATACAAGTACACCTGCGCACGTGGTTCTGGCTTTGATTTCCACTGGGCTTAAATTCGACTCCAGTACATCGCAACAAGCACTATTGCTTCGTCACCATTCACACAAATAAAATTACTTTATTTCGAAAACTTCACTACCCTGGTATATTTAGCAATAAGGAAAGATCTTCGACACACATTTGTATTCACAAGAACGTTTGCAAACCGCTGGCCAGCTGCAGCCACACTGGCTTCCGGGAGACACTAGGGGACTTCCATCCAGAACGGCCACCTTTACACAAAAAACTCATCAAATGTACGTTTTGAATTAACAGTCCTAATATCAAATGAAAATAAATTCTCCAAATATCATAAACAATGCATTGAATAACGCCAATAACTGACTGAACTTTCAATAACAAGTGAAAATCATAAAACTACGTTGCAGTGTGTTCGACGAAGACAGAATATGGGTAATCCCCTGAGATTTCCTCCGTCGCTGGGCAGCGCGACAGCGCCTCTAGAATGGTTGCCCAACCAAAAGGCCGTATGTCCCCAGTGTTAAATCGAAGGGTCAAAGAGTAAATGAATAAATCCATTAATACAGTCAAGAGCCTGGTGCAATTCCTGGCTAGGCACCAGACACCGGAGAGAGCACCAGTTGGACGCTCTTTGGTTTCAGAACGATTTCATATACATCGATATTGCGGTAATACCTTGAATAATGAATGTTTTAAAAGGAAAATGTATATTCCTAAGATATTATAAGATCTTTTTCATTTTCTGGGGTTTATGCAACCGTGCAACCTAAGCACGAGCCGCCACTGCTATACGCACTTCAAAAAGCTCAAACTAGAACCGCAGACTGCGATACGAAAGACGCCGAGCCGGCCAATAAACCTACCGACTGCGCGCCATAATTTCCAAACGTTTTCGAGAACTCGGCGATCTAATAACCCAGAACACTCCTTAAATTATATTACCTTCTGCCATCCTGGCAGAAAGCAGCTTTTTCCCTTCTTGCCCAACGAGTCAATATCTCCAAAAGAATTAGATAACGATTCCCTAAAGATAGTTTTCAAGCCCCTTAACACGAATTACATTTACTAATTTCTTTCCAATCTCACCTGTATCTACCATTTCATTCTTCTTAATGTTGCCAACACTATAATTGTATATCAAATTTACAAAAAACATGAATTTACAATTGCCGAGTAGGACACTCGTATCAAGTTTCCACACGTTATTTACAATAACGTAAAATTTACTAGAAATCTAGAGGAAGTCTAGGTTCATCAGATAGATTTTTTGTCAGAAGAACGAAGCGGCACCGCATCTGAATAAAAACGGTCGATGTCATTATGGAATGAAACCCTCGTAACTCCAATTTCAGCAACAAAAAAATTAAACCAAAAAGATCTCTTCGCCAAGTTTAGAGGGATACTTTAAAGTAATTAAGTTGACATTAATCTAACAATTTTAGGTGTGTAGTAAGCAGTTAAAGTCCAAGAACATGTCTTTCTATCATTTTAGAAATTTTATTAAAAAAAGATTTTCTCTCTACAGTAAAATTTAGGAACATAGAATTACGAGGTTTTCATTGCCTAGTGACGCCGTATTTCAGAATGCACAAACGGAACAGCATGATATTCGAGATACCCTATCGTACCAGGTTTCCAGGAAAGTACCGTAGCAAAAAAAATGTTCAAAGCACGCCGCCAAATACACAATCGCCTGAGCGACCGAGAAGAGAGGCGTGGGAGGAGTTGGAATGATGGCAGCGGCGTCACCTATCGGGACGCACAAAGACGGAGGCGGCGGCGGTGGGGCCGGGAGCGGGGCGGGAGCGGGGGCGTGTGCGAAGGGGGCTCCGTTGAGAGACTCCCTCCTGTTGCCGGCGCTGATAACGGCGCCATATGCACGGCGCGCCTCCGCCGCCCCCGCGCCGATGCTACATGTCGACGCCACCTTCCCCTGCTACCGCCCCCACCCCCGCCGCCGCCGCCGCCGTCGGCTCCTGCAATACGGCCCCAACGGAGGCTACGCCCCAGCCGGTTATCCTTCCGGAGTTCTGACACGAGCGCCTCAGAGGGTAGACATCAGCCTAGACGGTTTGTTGGGTCCTTAAAATGCTTATACCTCGATTTTTCTATAGTGGCCGATGACATGAGGTCATTGATACACTCCAGCCCTATAAATTTAATCTTTTTAAGAGTGGTTGGCTCACTTCTGAGGCCATGAGTCCCGTTGAGAAAGACGTTCGCGAATTAATAAAAAGGAACAGGCGACCTCCGTTTTCTCGCACGGGTATCAAATACCGGAGACGTCAGTTGTTTCGCAAAATTAAGTTTGATTCTCTTATAAATTTATAACGCACTTATTCAAAAAGTAGCGTATGCAACTCGATTATAATTTATTGCATTATTGCATTATAATTCATTGCTTTATTGCATTCGTTCAAATTTGAAAACGAGCGACGTAAGGAGCGCATGATAGTTCCTTTTTGTATGTTATTCAGCGATACTAACGTCGAATCAACTCCGTCACAAGCTAATATACCATAAGCTACAATTGAACAGAATAAAGTATAGTATGTCATCAATGGTTGATTCGTTTCTAGAATCTACCTTAGTTTTCTGAAAACGTAAATGAGATATCAACCCTTCTCAGTCAATTGCGCCCCTTTTATTTCCATTTCAAAAGTTGGTCAATAAGTATATAGAAACTTCAACTCTCAGCATATTTGGACAACCACAGTAGAAATCACAGCTTGATATATGAAGTAATAAACATAAATATTTTTATATGAACCGCGGAAATAATGTCCACTAACAATTTACGGCGAATTCTGCACTATTCAATTTGCAGTTTTAATGCAATGGCTGTGTGCTAACTCCCGGGACGTGTCCCTCCTGCTCCTTGGCATTGGGGCATCGCTTTTGTTGCGAGCCAGCCGCGTTCTTGCCTTGCGCGCCTTTCACGGCCCAGCGGGCAGCGGGTGGGCGGTGAGTGGGCGGCGGGCGGGCGGGCGGGCGGGCGGGCGGGCGACAGAGAGGGCGTCGCTGGGGGCGGGCGGCCTCACGCCGCCGCCGCCGCCGCCGCGCCGCCGTCTTGACGACGCGACACGCCGCGCCACCGCGTAATCGGCACGGCGAAACGGTCGTGTCCGCCCCCAGCTCGCCCCCTCCCTCCCTCCCTCTCCACCCCACCTCCCGCTCGCGCGCGCGTGGCTACTCGCGTAAAAAGCGCGCCGCCCCCGCTCCGGCCGAGCGGTAAAACACAAACGACCGCGCCAGAGAACACGGGCTCCCCCGAGCACTCAAGGATAAGCACGCGCGCGGCTTATTTCGGAATAAATTTAGCTATGCACCGCGGGGGACTTGATTCGTTAATCATACACGAGAAGATCAATGGCAACGTGCAAGTAACTTAGTGAAAACTACTACACAAAATTCCTGATGGAGTTACTAAATATATTGCTGAAAAGAACAAAATTGAGATTATTCCTTAAATCGACTTGTATTCACGCAATTCGAATAAATAAATGAAGAATGAAGTGTCTCGACCCTTTTATAAAAAAATAATAAGTGGAACTGTTTTAGAATTACCTACTGTAGTTTTTATTTCAATTTATTCGGATGGAGTAAATATAACCTGGTTTAATGGCGTTACTACTTTTATCTTGTCAATCTCAAAAAAATAAGCAGGTGTTCCAAGCAGGTTCTTTATTAACAACCTACGTTTTAATGCATAAATATTCCTTCTAACGAAGAACAATGGAATACAAAATGTCGCACTGAAGCACATGAGCCGATTACAGTGAAAGATGTTGGAACAATTTCTCACAATCCCAATACATCTTGATATGATTTTTGTATTGTAAAATTATTAAAGTGGAAGAAACTTAAAAGCATGCAATTTACCTCATAATTATGATGAGCACGATTGATGATAGTGTCCTAATTGAAATGAGGAGTAGGCGAACTAGCATTGTAATTAAACACAAAGTAAGGTATCTCAAATATATATTTCAAATTTATCATTTAAAAATAAACAGTGATAATACGAATTTTAATGTAATTACATTACACTGTCACTACCAACCACGTTCTTGTACTAGTAATACTAACGCATATCGATAACTCAATAAAATATATTATCAAATATAAATTAAATATCGATAAAATATATTATCAAACCAAGTATCGCAACTGCGTGGCTGTATACTTTAAATCTACCAAGTGCCTCCCTTCAAAAGCGTTAACGGGCTGCCGTAAAATCAGCGTTTCCCAGTACTCTTTCCTAGTGATTCCCACTTTACTGCTTGCGAGCATATATCACGGCACGCAGCCCCGATTCCAAATTGAAACAGTTCCCCTGAGATGCAAGGAAGACGGTGAATGGAATCTCGGTAATATTTTAGCCTTGGTGGTTTTTGTTCCCCTTTGTTACGAGAGATTTGCCTTTTATGGTTCCCAATAGCGAAAAGAAGAGCGGCATGAGAATAGCGATTTAACTATGATTTACTCGAGGGAGCACGAAATCCTATCGTTTTGTCGTGGTTGTTCCCTGGGGACCACGAAACGTCTACACGAGACATAATTCGGTTTCCAGTTGTGAGGACGTCTCGGAAGAAGGCAAAAAATGACTGTGTTGCAAAATAGTTATTTTTTGGCACATACAACGGGTTTACGACTGCAGCAGCATTACATGACAAAAATAATACGCTAAGAATTAATCTGCCCAAAACCGGACACAAGGACAGATTTCCGAACTCCAGACATTAAAACAAAAAATAAATATTGATCGCATACTTGGAACAAATATATTTTTCAATGCAATTTACTCTTTTGCAATGCAAGGTATGCCATCAACATCATCATCATGGTTGTTTGGTTGAATCGTTGTACGTGATTCCGGGCGCGTGTACAGCTAATAGCATGTCCCGTAAGTGTAGTGCAAGTTGTTTTTGCTCGAACGGTGGTGGTAATCTCCTCCCCACTGGATGGCGAGATCAGAACCAACCTACGGTCGGGTAGTGGGGTTTTCCCTTAACCAGGTATCTCCCACCAGCGGAGCATCGCCCCAGCCAGGACACGCTCTAAGCTCCCCACTGGACTGGTACTGTACTGCACGTCGTCCGTGGCCCGTTTGTTAGGGTACTGCTCTGGCATTCGTCGGGTGTCGATCGGAGAAACCACGAGAAACTAACAATCAGAACAGCCGGCCGCTAGAATTCTCCTCCAGACAGTGTCTGAATTCGACCTAGCTGACAAGCTAGTGTCGAAAATCCTGCCACCGTCGGGACTCGAATCTTTATCAGTTGGTGCCCTGAGAGACCTCAACCGGTATAACCATCATCATTATCACCACCAGCAGGCTTTATTCATTTCCTATTCAATATTGACCTACTGACCTGTTCCCCTGCGGTGCGTGACTTTACGATGAGGAAGGAATTGGGGTCTTACCCTCCCCCCGCAGCCTCTGTTCAGAGGCGATAAATGGGAGAGTGGGAAGGTATGATCGCGCGCGATCCGTTGCCTGTTCTAAAGAGCGCTGCTCAGGAATATTGCTTGTAATGATTAGAGAACACACTGATCAGAGTAATCAGCCTACGAATACGATTCCGGTAGGCATCACATAGTAACTCACGTCTGATGCATCAAGAAATAGTCTGGTCCTTTGCCTAGATTGAATTCGTGACCTCCCAATTACTGGTATGCTCGACCTTACAGCTCTGGTTACTATTATTCTTTCCAACACGTGTGGGTAATGTGATAATATTTTTTTAATTATTGACAAGATTACTTTAAAAGGTGAACATAGTATCTTAATGACAATCAAGTAGTACATTGTACTAATGACGTATTACATAATGGTAATACTCAAGAATTGCGGCAAATGTAACACATGTCCTGAATTAAATGGAGAGTGAAGCAAATTATTACGGCCTCAAAATAACAAGGTTTTCTCAAACATTTCCTACGAAAATGAGGTTTCGACATGTTCCAAATTTCTATCATCAAATCTATTGCACATGAAAATGGTTTTCAAATCAGACTTGAAGAAAACCTATAAACAAAATGGCTTCTCATTTGGCGTACTTTTATTACATTACTTCACTTTCAAAATACTCTTCTACCCATTTTTTCGAAGTGGCATAAAACTTGTCACTCTGAAGCCACAACATTAGCGTATTTCGAACCGTCTTCGAGGTGGTAGGCAAATGTATTCTCCTGAACGTGAGCAGATTTGAGGACTGGCAAGTCCGCGTGCTGGTCTCCTGGATGACTGCGGTCCGATCCACCCCCGCCCCGTGCATCCGCCACTTCTTGTTCGCGTCGCCCGCGTCCTCCCGCCTCGCCCCTACGCGTCTCCGCCCCCGCCCCCGCCCCCACCCCGCGCGTTCCCCCGCCGCGCCGTCTCCTGGACCTGTCACGGACCTTTTCCAACATCTTACGAGCGCGCCGGCTTCTCCTATTCATGCTTCTGTTTGTAAGCACCAGCTCCGGGGGGATTCTCCTTGCAAGAAATACCGTTGCCACAGACGGAGTGGTTGGCGGCGGCCGGGGACATAACGAACATTTCGGGGGGGGGGGGGACCCGAAGAAAGGGAAACCTGGATCCCGGGGGCGAAATGCGGGGAGGAGGGCCATGCGGATGATGCGGTATTCAGGCAAGCCCCGCGAGCCAAGGTAGCGCCAAGGAGGAGGAGGAGATGGGGACGGAAGAGGAACAGGAGGGGCAGAAATTAGAGGAGGGCGCTTCGATGGTGAGACGGCCAAGACGAAGGACCGGGAGGAGAGGGGCGGAGGGAGGGGTGCCGCGTGCTTGGGGTACCGCCGCACGCGTGTCGCGTGACGAGAAGACCTCCCGGGGCCGGCGCGCGACGCTCCCCGCGCCACACGCCTCTTGCGCAACGCCGCCGCACGTTCACGCTCCGTTCAGTCGTGTGAGCGCTTTTCGGATACTACCGGGAGCGGTAGCTCAGTGCATCAACTGATGTCACTGCTGCGCTTCTGACCGGGAGGTCCTAGCTTCGAATCCTGACGACTGCAGGATTTTCGATACTGGCTTTTCAGCTAGGTCGAATTCAGTCGCTCTCTGGAGGAGAATTCTAGCAGCCTGCTGCTCTGATCGGTAGTTTTCCGTGGTTTCTACGATCAACACCAGGCGAATGCCGGAGCAGTACCCTACCAAACGGGCCACGGACCGCGCGCGATCTGTCCTTCCTCTTCCTTGTCCTATTCTCTCCCCTTACACACACACACACACAAACATGCACTACACCACCACATATTCCGGGAGACCGGTCGGGAGCTTAGAGCTTGTCCCGGGTGGGGCGGTGCCCCGCTGGTGGGAGAGTCCTGGTTAGGGGAAAACCCCACTAGCCGATGGTAGGTCGGCGCCGGATCTCGCCATCCAGCGGGTGAATATTATCGCCATCTCCCGAGAAAAAAGCATGCACTACACTAACGGGACTAATTACCAAAGCAGTTGACGCGCCCGGAAACACGAAAAAAATCATCAATCAGTTTTCGGTTACTCACTGACACCAAACCAAATTGGAGGTGTGGGCGAATTTTGCCACTGCTTGGAGGAAAGTTCCAGCGCTCGGTTGGCTCTGATCGGTAGATTTACGTGATTTTTTCTCAATCAATACCAGGCGAAAGTCGAAGTACATTAATGAATGGACTACGGACGGCGTGCGGTTTTTTATTCCGGCTGGGGGAGCACTCCCTGAGGGAGATATCTGGATGGGAAATACCCATAAGCCGACGTGTAAGTCAATGCCGGTGCTCATCAACCAGCGGGAGAAGAACAACGACTCCCTTAATAAAACATACACTACTCCTACGAGACCAACGACTGTACCGGTTGTCGCGCCCGGAAACATGAAAAAATCAATCATTCAAGAGAATCGGTAAATGGGAAGTAGCGAGTTCCATTCTGGCATAATTTTAACGCGTCGGTTTACTTGGCATCTTTGGCATCAGCGAGCTTGGGGCACCCTGACGAATCAAATTCGTAACTTCAAGGTGATTTCCGTGTTTCCCTTAATCACTTAGTACGCAGAGAAGCACACTACGGCATACATACAACGGACAGTAAATCGCCCGAAGTCTGAGTACCTTTCCTTTGGTTTTCTTTCCCATCTCTGGACGCTAACTCTATAGCGCCCGAAATCCACAATTAATCAATCAATCATGCACAACGTCTTCGCGTATTATACACACTTTGGAACTAATTTTGGAAAAAAGTCCAATTACGTCCGATGACTCAAACTCCAGTTGCTTCCACGTTAAAAACACAGTTATGAAAATTGTAAAATATTAGGTACTCAAAACGGAAGTACACATAATCTAGATTCTGTAGAAGGGCAAGTAGTTTAACCGAACCTTCTGTATAATGTGACTTCAGATTTTCCCTACCTTTTATTTTTGTTACAGTGCAATTGAACAACTTCAGTGACGCAAGAGGAGTTTTGGAGGATTGTGCACTTGCAGAGCTAAAGACCGTTCATGTCCTGCTCTGTCATTGAGACGTGACATTAACGTTTCAACCACGAATCACGACGGAACTAACATCCCATTCATTGTCAATCTTATTAGACATAATTCATCGCTCATTATAACCCTCACCATCATCCACCCAGTGGAAAGTAACGGCAAACGAACACTGCAGTCATCTATCCAGGAAAGAAGAGTATTAAGTGTAAGTACCCTTCGTTGCTCATGCTCGTGTACCGAGGGTGACATTATCGCATCAGGGCTACATTCATGGACCAAGTAAATGCTAATGGCTCAGGGACCGATCATTTTGAAACACGTAATGAAATAAAAATAGCCGAAAGTAACAAAATTTAAAAATGTCCCACGCCTGATTTCGGACGCTGCACGTCGAACATCTCGAGTACTACGTTGTTCTACGCACTAATTGCCACTCCCTGCATCCACTTCCCACGTCCAACGTCTGGTGTCCCACTCTCGACACCTCGTATCTGACGCAGGTCGTCTCATGGCCGACGTCTCATGTTAAACGCCTGTCGTGGGTTGCGCGAATTGCGATGGTCAATGGGCGATCAAGCTTATAGAACGCACAGGAAGTTAATACACACTGCTTTATTTTCGTAAAAAATTATAAGTTGTTTTTTTCGCAACTAATTTAATGCATATTCACAACTGGTCCAGTTTGTCCGGTAATTGACAACGACGTCGTTCAGATAGTCGTTCGATTTTAGCGAGCAATACCCGTAGATACCCGTATATCCGTAGATGTACCGCGTACTCAAATCTTGTGAGAGTTGCGCTAGCCTCGCGATTAGAAGTGTCCATTTCCCATTGCCCCTCTCTATTAATGCATTGGGGACTTGGCTGGCGGGCACGGCTACGCAACGATCAACTGATGCCATGCGATAGACGTCCTCGCGTGTGGCGCATTGGCAGGGTGAGCTCAGCGCCAGTTTGACCCATATCACTGCAGCGACTCGGGCCTGGAAGTTATTGGTTTCGAGTTCCGACAGTGGTGGATTTGTAATTCTAGCTGTATAGCTAAGTCGAATTCAGCCGCTGTCTAGAGAACTCTATAGACCGACTGTTCTGATCGTGTTTTCCATAGTTCGAACAATTCCAGGTGAATGGCGGAGCAGTACTCTAACTAATTGACCACGCCCCTGTCTAAAAACTTCAAACGCGTCCGTCATGTGTAGTATCGGCCATATGCGGTTCAAAACTTTTCGCAATACCATTTTCTAAGAAAAACTCATATAAATAATAAATCTTTCCTTTCATTAGGATCACTCATACGTCATCTCGTGAAACAACTCATTAGTTTTGACTGTTAACTGTCGATTGTGATTCCGGGACTGATTAGTGATTCCGGGCGTGTCAACTACCGAGGTCATTAGTCCCGTAAGTGTAGTGCATTTTTTTCATCGGAAGGTGGCGGTGATCTTCCCCCACTGGATGGTGAGATCCGGCACCGATCTAACGTCGACTACCGGGCTTTTCCCAAATCGGGTATTTCCCACCAGTGAGGCACCACCACAGCCGGGACAAGTTCTAAGTCCCCGACCGGTCTCCCGGCATGTGTGGTAGTGTAGTGCACATTAGTGTGTGTGTGTGTGTGCGCGCGCGCGCGCAAGGAGTGAGAATAGGACAACGAAGAGGAAGGAAAGATGGCGCGCCGTCCGTGGCCCGTTTGTTAGGGTACAGCTCCGGCATTCGCCTGGTATTGATGAGAGAAATTGTATTGATATTGATCGGAGAAACTATGTAAAACTACCGGTTAGAGCAGCCGGCTGCTAGAATTTTCCCGCAGACAGAGACTACTCGACCTAGCTCAAAAGCTAGTGTCGAAAATCCTGCCGCCGTCGGGACTCGAACTTACGACATCCCGGTCAGAGGCATTGCAGTAACATCAGTTGATGCATCGAGTCACCGCTCCCGGTTTAACTGTCGGCGGTTTATTGGGTTTTCATTCCTCTATTTGGTTGCGTTGTGTCAATAAAACAGAACATTATTGCGAAAAGTCACTTACGTCCACAACGGTCAATCAGGATGACGTCTCCGCCGACAGGGGCGTGCCCGTCGCCCGAGCGGCAGCGAGCAAGGTCGGGGAGGGCGGGGACACCGAGGAGCCGGCGGGAGCCAGCCATGTGCCGAAAGAATGCGCACGTGGTCGTCGCACCAGTGCGTCGGCGTCTGCGACGCCCTAGCAAAAACCGCCCCAGGGCCAAGGCGGCGCGAGCGGGCGCGTCCCGCGACCCATGCCACGCCACGCCACGCCACGCCACGCGACGCCACGCCGCTCACTTAGAACCTTACCCCGCAGCACTCCGCAAGATACTCGTAAACTATTATACGCGCACGTTTCCTTGAACCCCCGAATACCTACCCCCACTCCTTTAACATTAGTTGAATAAAGAATAAATGATAGAAACGAACATTATTGGCAAAATCTGATTGCCAGAAATGTTCGCTCCGGTGTAATAGAAACTATTTGGCATCGTAAACCAAGATTCAGGTTCGATGTAATATTCCTGTCGTCAAAATAATTAAACCCCGCACTCCTCTTGCATCTAGCGAAGCGAGGGCTCAAGAAAACGGGCGCGAATAATATGGAAACCTCTAGTAAGATCGATAGAATTATTTCGTGTTGCCGCGTCAACTGCTGTGGTCACTAGTCCCATTGGGGTAGTGGGTGTTATATGTATGCCCGAAAATGGCTGTGTACCTCTCCCTGCTGGAACGTGAAGTCCGCCGCCGATCTACACGTCGGCTCAAGGTATCTCCACCAACGGGGCACCGTCACAGCTGGGAAAAGCTCTAAATTCTCACTGATCTCACGTCTTGAGAAGTGTAGGGATAAGTAGTGTAGAGAATGTAAGGATGTTTGTGCATGTGTGTATAAGAGAACGGGACGAGGATCTAGGGAGAAGAGATCGCGAGCGATTCTTAACCAGTTCATTAAGACACTGCTGCATTCACTTTGTATTAATCAGAGAATCTACGGAAATCTACCTATCAGAGCATCCGGCCACTAGTGTTTCGCCACTGATTTCGATCTTCTAGCTAGTATCTATCGAGTGGCGAAAATCCTTCACCCGTGGGATTCGAACCCTAGTCCATTCTGGTCAGATATAACGGTGGCAATAGTAGATGCACTGAGATATCTCAGCCGGTGTTAATAATATTTAAGTATTGAACTTAAGTTATCGAATGGACATGAAAATAAAACTAACTGGGCAATTTGCACATTAATATTAGAATGATAAATATTGTACTAAATCTAATTAAAAATAATTTACTATTCTAATAACGCCTGATTTTTTTTAATTTACTGTATCTGTAATATACATAAATGTCACAACGTTACATTTTCGTTGTTTATATTACATTTTGAAATTTGTTTTCAATTTATCGTAAAAAAAACGTTGGCAACGCTGGTCGAAGTTGCCCCGCTGTCTCGGCCGACCTCGGGCTACCTCAGGTCGGTGGATCGCCGAGGCAGTGGCGCGCGCGGGGGTGGGGGCTTTGTGCGGAGGGTGGGGTGAAAGGGGAGGAACGGAAAGGCGACCGTGGGAGCCTGCGTCGCCGCAAGGCAGAAAGCAAACAGCCCCGGGGGCGACCCTGCCCGCCACCAGACGCCCTGACCTTGCACAGGAGACGCTCCGGTGCCCGAGCCAACCCCCGGCCGGCCGACCGGCCGGCAGGTCGGCGTGTTTTCTCGCGTGACGCTCACCCCCGGAGACTTCCCCCGTCCCCACACAGCTCCGCGTTTCCTACTTCCGCTCCCGGTGCGACCCGCCCCGGCCACGTGCGAAACACACACGCATGCGCCCACTCACACACCTCGTCCTCCGCCTGGCGACTCCGCCCTCGCACACAAACACACTCTCCTACCCTTCCTATTCCTTTTCCATCTCTCTTCTTCTCTCGCTCTCACTATTGCTACTTCACGTACTCAATTTTTCTACTCGCTTACTTAATTTCTCTTTCGATTTATCTCCTTCTGTATGGTTTTCTCCTTTTCGTCAATGTTCCTTCCCCTGTCGCTGTCTCTCCCTTACTTTTTTCCACTTCCATTTTCTTTTTTGCTACGGCGTATTCCATCTCTCTTTTATCTCCACTTCCTTCTTTCCTTTCTGTCTCTTACACACTATGAAATTACTGCTAACATTCCATTCCCTCGACTTTCAAACCGTGATAAGAAATGGAACCCCAACTCAGAAGTAATTCTGAAGTAAAACTACGAACAGCAGTCGTGATGTACTGTTGGCACCTACTATACGAGTTCTTGTGACCTCCCCCCGTAAAGTAATAAACATTAGTTAAAAACGTTAATCTGTCAGCGAAATCCATTTTCCCCCGACTGACGGCTGCTCCACCAGACTCCATTCCCGCAGGCAGCCTCGCCAGAGATGCCATCCTCGTGGGAGGCTTCTTGCATTCCCGCCGGATGCTTGCAGCCAGCACAAAAACAAACACTCACGAAAGACAAATTCGCCAGTAAGTAAACTCCGGTGAACGCTCCCCGTCATACCATGATCTGGAGAAGCTCTCTGGCAGCTAGTATTTCTTTCTATTCTATCAATGCTGTTAAACATGACAACGGGATAATTTATATTTTTTCTACGCACATTTTGAAATCCTTTGGTATCCTGGAAACATTTAAAAATTAAATACGAGTAGAATTTAGCATCTTCATTCCTAGTGAGAATTTTCACCTTTCTTTCAAGATTTCCTATTCAGCACAACAGTTTTCAAGATAATTAGACATGTCATCATAATTAGAATTTTTTGTAATACTGATTTTCATTTATATTCGTTAAATGATAGTAGAAACTGTAAGTGACGTATGGGAGAGAGGCATAATCTGCGCACATTTTTTGAGCTCCAGAATCTCCTCTCCACTCGTTTACTCTTAGTTAAAAGATGGACGATAGTACCGATTAAGCCTGGTTAGCAGAAAAGAAACTAGATATTTTCGCTGGCCAATTACAAAAAAACGTATTATTTGCTTCGGTAAACGAACTACTAGATTAGATTTCATAGTATTGCCAACGAAATACCACCCAAATCCCCGGTTCTGCCTCCGCCGCAATAAGCAAAGGAGAGCACAACAAAAAGTGCGTATTCAACATATATCCAGAAGCAAAACAAAGGGGTCATCTCAGCATTTGCTCACTGTATCAGGGAAAGAGATAAAGTAAATGCTCTATCGTAAAAAAAATTATGTAGTATGTATATGTAAACGAACAGAACTTAGTAAATGGAAAAATACAGAAGAAAAAAATTCGAACTTTTTGTATACATTACATATCAAGAAATATTAAGGATTAATTATAATTCCTCATTCTACTCTTCACTGCAGATGCTGATACCGCGTGATGAAATTTCACGTTCGCTCTTTCCCACTCTACAAAGGCCCAGAACAGCGCCACTATCGCTTCACGGACGACAAAAAGCGATACTGTCGCCTCGACGGGAGATCGGTGGAGAAAAAGCACACGTCAACCACCTGATAACGACGTTGCTCCCGACTCCACACCATCGCCTCCGATCTGCTCTCTTTCTGGACAGCAGAGCAATGGAGCTCTCTTTATATCCTTCATCACACAATCAAAACAGTAATCTGCTCCATTTTTTATCCCCAATTCAGAAAGTTTATCTTCGGAAGACCGCGCGGAGGAACCAGAAATTCGATACGTGACTCTCACATCCGCATATGGACAACCTTCGTGCACGGGCATTGTTTAAGTAATTGCGAGCTCGAAGATAAATTCTGTTCCTTCAGCGCCACAAAAGGAAATCTACATACTACATCCGGTGCGGGCGGCGAGGGGGGGGGGAGGAGGAGATGGCCAGCCGGCCGAGTTGCTGCCTCGAGGCGCGAACGCTGTGCGGTCGGACGAGACGTTAAAGAAACGGTATTGGTACCCGTATGCTGGTGATAGCGACTGCCCGTACATTCTAACGAGGATGCAGGTCCCTCATGGTGCGTTCCTTGAAAGTGTCTCTGTCCTCAAGTCCTCTCAAGGTTATGTAACGAACGTTTCAGAGGAGACAATATTAGAATTTGAGTAGTCAGCCGGTATCGAAATTATATTTAGACGCATTATTCAAAATCCCTCCTACCACAACAGCAGACCACGGAGAGTAGGTGGATTTCCTCGCACTGCGAACCAGTAGTAAAAGAAAATGTGTGATTTTTGTTAAAAATGCGTTTTAGTCTCTTTTAAAAGACGCGATTTCTTGTCTTACGCACGAAATGTGATATGTACTCTCAAGCCTTGCACCTGTTTCGTTGCTTTGCAGTGTGGATTTGGTGGTTCTTTTTTTAATGATGTGTCCGCTCGTAGAGCACATGACTATCGGAAATGAAATAATTTTTATCCAATCATCACAACATTGAAGGAAACGATCTAATCATAGTGCCTGGCATTGGAATCGAATTCGATAGTATAAATGCTTCTGCCAATTGAGTACCTATTCCAGTTCTTTGCCTACTCTTACACTCTGAAGGCAATGTACTAATTACTTATAGATGAAACGTTGAATTTTGAACAAATAAAATTTCAATGCGCATGATAAACAAGTTCGGTGGGAATTGTGAAATAAAATAATTATTTTCTTTCGCAAATATCGAGAAATTCAAAAGTCTCAAGAAAAATAAAATAATTAATTTATTTCTCTTGAGACTTTTCAATATATCGTCAAAAATAAATTAATAATTACAACGATAATATGAGGAGGAAGAACTTCAAGGAGTGATTAGAGAGATAATGTGAAAACATCTGACCAAATTTAAGATTGTCTAAAATAAGAAAACTTCCCCTTCATTAGGTCGTTTTAATTTTTTCAGGACGTTCATAACATTAAAATATTTCTTCTGGTGTGTTACTAATCATTTTCCTCCCCGGAAACTTCGTTGAAATTGACGTATCTTTTTTAGATAACAAAACAGAGTGGTTAGTATTTCATGGCATTTCCAATACGTATTCTACGCATCACATAGGCTTTCCGTGGTTCATCTGCAATGTTGCACTGTAATCCTGAACCGTTTCGTAGGCGGGGGAAAGGGTCACGAGGCAATGCCAGTGTTCGTGGCCGTAGTACATTCAGAGAGCAGAGCTCGTCTTCCAAGCAATCAAGAAAACCCACGGTCCATTTCGGTTCGTTTGAAGCTCCATGACAGAAGAAATCCTATGTCGACCGGAGATTTCACGGAACAGGACTGCGGGAGATTCGAGGTTCGAGGAAGAGAGTTACTCTTTTTGCATACGTTCCTGCTCCGAAAGGTAGGTAGCGGGGTCTCCAGGCCTTACATCTCTCCCGCTCGTAAAGCTGATCTTACTCAATAGTTTCTTGTGCATGAAAGTGAATGAGACCGACGTCTGAGTGAACTATAAACTTTCTTGTAGTGTTATGGATGAAGGAAAATTCGCGTGTAATATGTGCAGCACGCATTATACAGGAAACTGTTTTTGCAAGGTGGCACAGGAACGTAAAGTGAAAATTCAACAATGCGGAAACGCAAATACTGAATTTATCTAGGCGCGTGTAATATAACGGAGTTCACACTTAATCTTTAGAGACTTGTTTATCCAATTTCTTCGAAGGCTATTTCGATTACGGTTAAGTACGTATCACATTAAAAACAATTATTATACCTACATTCGTCATTCCCTGGGCGTGCAACCAGTGTATCGAGACACCTCCCAAAACGCAACTTATTTTTTCGGGTCAGTAGTAAATGTATGTGCTGTTTGTAGGGGTGACTACATTACTGATCCTTTGTAATAGAAGAGATCCAGAACATGGTATCTTCCTTTTGTAGAAGGTAGTAAAGAAACCGAATAAAAAACAATAACGCTTGAAACTTAATTATGAATAAACCGACTGTTCTTATGCAGATTACGGTATCCATTATTCCACGTAGAAAGAACTGTATAGGATCGAGCCAACTTAGGAACAGCAGATCCAAGGCCGAGGTAGGTAGCACTAAAAGAAGGAACTCCTGGTCAGGGCTGGGAGTGTTGCGGCAATTCGAAAGAGAGGGGCAGAAGGAGAGGGCTATACACAGAAAGGTAGTGGTGAAGGGGGGGGCGAAGGGAGGGAAGCTTGAAGCACGCGCATGCCCCCTCCAGCCTTAGGATGAAAAGCCTCTTTTTTTTCTTTGTCGCTCCGATTCTGAATAGAAGCGTGCCCAGCTAGCCTCGTTGCCTAAACGCAAATGCAACGTTGCCATCTTATACTCACCGTTTATACATTTTTTATTGCATCGCTTCACTTTGTTATAGATTACTTGAACCCATAACCCTCTCTTAAACACTGGAAATTACAGACTAAACGAAAACCCGAAATCCTCCTATTTCAGAAGAACGTGCGTGGGTTTAAAAATTCCACTCATCCCGTTATTAAGGCAGATGGACTGATTGTCAGTCGGTGTTTTCACAATATTAATAAAGTACACTTAGAGTGGAGATGAGCAGGGGCGGGGCATTCGGGGGTGGGGTGGTGGGGAGAAGGGGCAGGGCCACAGCAGCCTCAGGAGCTCGCCGTGGCCCCGGGCGACAGGGCCTACGAACTGGACTGGTTCCCGTGAGGTCAAGTCTGAAGTGTTTCGCGGAAGTCTACATGCCCTTTTAGCAAGGCGTCTCCAGAAAATACTACGGCGAGTCATTTTTTAAATCGCGGACAACACCATGTTTTCATTGCTAAAATTGATAAAATCTATTTGATTGTCAGTATTTGATATTATTTACTTTCAGACACATTATCTTTATACATTAATATTAAGAGTACATAAATAATTGATGAACATGAACAAATTATATTTGCATATTAAAAGTCCTCTAACTTGTATTAATAAATCGTTAAATGAGCAAAATGGAATACTAATTTGAATTTTGTCTTTGCCATGGTTTAAAATATTAACTTTTAAAAATTACTCCAAGTTTTGTACATTGTAATAAAAAAACATTTAGAAAATATGTATAATTTTGAAGCATATTTATTAAAATTTTTGAAAATATAATTTTTAAAATTTTATATTTTACGGGCCCCTGATTTCAAATGATTCATTAAAATAAATCATAATTACTCAAAAGAACAAATTTCCCATACAATTATCTTCCTCTTTTTCAATAAAATTTAACTAATTCAGAAGAAATGTTAGTGTCTATCTCTAGAGAACATACAAAACTTGTGAATAACCTTTATCGCATTAGTACATTTGAGAGTTAAAAAAATAGAGTAAACGTCATGAAAATAATAAATATAATAAAGGAAATGTATACGTTGATGTTTTTAGAAACAAAAATAATTGACTTCCTTAAAAGGAGACAAATTGAAACCTAAAGGGTCAATTAAAGTTGATTAATCACATTAAAAAATGTTTGAAATAATTATAGTGTTCCCAGAATTGATTTTTAAAACAATCTTCCTTGTTCATATGAGTATTCCTCTTCTGTATGCACAACCAAGCCCCGTAGCTGAAATGGCAATTACATTACACCACTTAGTGCTTTTTAATTCGGCCGTAGAGCAATTTTCGGAATTGACATTTTTTTATAATTCAATGTAAAACAATTTTTATATCTATTTGCGAAGAAAATTTCGAAAGTGGTATTTTAAAACATCTTAAAAAATGAAAGGAAGAAGATATGTGCAAACAAATATTCTACAAATATGTTAATTAACTGAGGCATTTGAGTTTTTCCATTTAATGGGAAAGCTTGATAAGGATGTAATAAATAATAAGTGGAATTAATAAATAATTAAGTGGCAGGTATTGCCATAATAAGGTAGTATTCACGAACGCGTATGCCAAAACTTAAATTGTTTTTAATGTAGATAATAACTGACCTATTCTCGATTTACTTTGGGAAGAGCGTCACAACTTCGAAATTAAACGAAATCGAATAGGATGTTTTAATCATTTGGAGATTCACTCCTTATTTTTTCCTAACATAAGACTACTTTCATTTAAGAAAAGTAGTTTGGACAAAAACCATTATACAACCAACAATTTGCAATACTAATCTGTACTGAAAGTTATTATTACACCATCATAAATATTACTCTCCATATCAGGAAGATTTCATTTTTCAAAAAAGTGAATGTAACAAATAACCCACATGTAGTGGGAAAAGCACAAAAAAACTTAACTAAATAATAAAACAAAATTTGTAGGAAATATTTTTTTAAGTTCGAAGCTTTTACTGCACGATATTGTTTTATTCAAGATGAAAATAAAAAAATTCTTCGTCGACGAAAATATTTGCTAAACGATTAACAGTTTTGTTTGGCAGTCATTTTATATGTACGTTTTGTTTTAGCTGAGATACATTTACTTTTAGCGCTCTTTTATAAGCGTTCAGTTTTAACATTGTTTTCTTTTTTCTATTTTGTCAACGTCCCCAGCCACCTAGCTTATTGTAGTTTTTTTTCTGGGTCTCGATGGATCCCGAAAGTACTTCGGACGGAGGGTATTTTAAGTTCATATCCCTCCCCTCCTCATATATTAGTTAAGAAAAGTAATATCTTTTTGTAGAATATTTTACAATTTTATTTATATTAAAAAAGTAAACATTGTGTATGTCGCACGCAGGGGAGGAATTAAGGAATGAAAATCTGGGCCCCTTCAAACGCTTCTTGTCTTGCCGTCCACCTGGGCTTAATGAAAATACTTTAATGTAAGTAATGCAATGAATACATGACAATTATTTCGAATAAATTGAGTAAAATTACGTTAAAAACAAGAACAGTATCCACCCGAGTTGTGGATTCACTCGGTCGCTTAAGGCGCACGCTCCTATTGTTCATAGATTAAATTTCCTAAAGTAAATGTAAAATTCTGATCGCAATTTTTGTATTATATTTAAAATACTGTAAATATTAAAGTGATTAGGAGTAAGAGCAAGCCCAATGGTCTATTCGTCGCTATTTTGGAAATTATTATTATTATTATTATTATTATTATTATTATTATTATTATTATTATTATTATTATTGACAACTCCCATGTTAAAAGTAGGTATAATAATGTAATTGTTATGTAATAATGTAATTCAGTGTAATTGTTAACATTATAGATTAAGGTGATTTTGCAACTCATTTGTTTAATGATTTCATATTAATTTTGTTTTGCTGTAATAATTCTTACACATAATACTTTTAAAAAATTGTGATTTTGTGTGTTTTTATTATAATTTTCACATCTATATAATTCATATTATTGAAACTGTTCACATGGTCATATAATACTAAGATTAAGTTTTTAGGTTACACAATAATCTGATTAATCTGTTAATTGTAAATTATTTAATTAATGTCTTTTGTGAAATTAGTGTTAGCCTGTTTCATATCCAATTGCCTGTATCGTTTTTAGTTTTTAAGGTGGTATTATGTATATTCATATCCGGTTCTTTTGTTGTGGTGTTGTTCACAATATAAAGTAATAATAATAATATTGTGATAATTATCTTACAAGAAAGTAGAAATAACAATCTGTAATTTTTATATATCACTTTAATATAAAAAAAAATTTTTTTGAAGTATAAAATAGCACATTTTCTAATTTAAATTAATTGTAAACTCGCACCGGAAGCTGGCATGTACCTCACTCAGGCATGATATTTATTCTCGTCTCACCACCCAACATCGTGCTAGTCTCAGTCATGCTGTGTGTTGGTGTGGTGAGGGTGATGCTGTGTCCCTCATTGCATGGGAGGTGCCGGAGATGGAGGATGGTGCAGTGAATGGGTTGAGTTGTTCTTGTAAGGTATGTAATGTTTATGTTATGATATAAAAGAAATTTGCAAATATTTTGTAACTTAGCTAAAAATTGTTTCTCATACGTGTGTTTTTTGGTAACATTATTCATGAACAGTGTTGTTTTCATTTTCTTTTATATTAGCCCTGAGGATGGAAATAAAAGTTTCCGAAACGTTGGCAAACAACTAGTGTACATTTTTCTGACCAAGCCCCGTTAACCTGCTTTTCAAGTCTTAATTTATGGTCGTTAAGAACTCTTCATAATTATTATCAGTACTAATAATAGTACTGAACCTTGGATTCGTTATTTTCGTCAGAACGGACTTTGTTGTACAGATTTCAGTATTTTTCCTGCTTGTACGTGGTACTTCTACCCGATAACATCGCATTGGCACGAATTTTGTTTTCTTCGTTTGTTTTCGATACAAGAGAATGTGTTGAGGAATACCTTGTCTGTAGATTCAATACAAAATATAAATCCTATGTTCCTTAGAAATCAAGAAACTTGTTTTCAGTCCTCCAACGAGTTCCTGAAAATAGTGTGGAGAATTTAGATATATTCTTAAACTGGTGGGATTCGCCAGATCACCTTGGAGTCGAAAATATCAACATGTTCACGGGGACAATCAGTAAATTTAGGAACAATGAATATTTAAAGTGTATTAGTGAGAATCCTGCAACAACACGAAAGACAAGCGCCCCACTCCTGCAATTTATCTCAAATACTATATAAGAGGTAGATATAGTATTAAGAGGCAGCTAATTTCTTAAGACTATAACTTTTTAAAGAGAGAAAACATGAATATCAATGAAAGTAAATGAAAAAAGCTTATTTTCCATAGTGTAGCATCAACCCAATTTGTTCCATATATCAATACATATTCTAACATACTATACAAAGAAACATCCTGTTTGTTCGGTAAATTAAAAAATTATCCAATTTGTTTCAAACTACGAAATGATCGTAAAATAATCAAAATTAATTAAATTGTTTTATTTGTTACATTGTCTCATTACATTTTAAAAAACTAGATGCATTCTCCTCTTCTCTCCCTATCATCATTGAATGAAATGCGATATGAAGCATTGTATTTATAATTACTACCTCTTTCCTTATTAATGTCACGCAATGCAGCTATAATTTCGTATATATTTTAAAACTATATTGTTAATTTAATTTAAAAAAGATATTTTTAATAACGGAGAATTTCCACATTCCAGTAAATCAAATACTAACATACAAGTAAAAAAATGCGCTTTCAAAAAACGAACCTTGCTCCATTAGGGAAAGAATGCAAGCTTACATTTGCCAACTCGCTGACTATTATTAAAAACTGCTAGACATTTTGATATGCTCTACCAATATACATTGTTACACATACTGGACAACTGTTGACATTGTTGAATCTGCTCCTGACTGGCATAGTCAGAATTCATGGTTAGCTTTAGCAAACAAGTACTTTAGAAAAGAGTTAGTAGTATCATTTTCGTTTTCAACACCATCTACATTTTACCAAATGATAGATATCAGAAATGTAGGGAAGAAATATAATCACAAAAAAAAAGAATATCATTCTCAGTGAACTGAATGATTAGCCAAGGGTGACCCCACAATATATCGAAGAGGGATCACTTGAAAAATGAAGTTTTTCAATTAGTTTACTTATGGTAATTAATATTAAATTCAAATGTTTCCCATTTGCAAATTAATGTATAAAACAATTAGAAAATAAAACTTAAAAAGACTATGCCTATTAAAAAAGGGTTCTACTAGTACTGTATTTTCTTCTAGAAGTAGTTGGAATTAAAATAGGGGCTTTTAAATTAGTGACTTCAAAAATGCATTCATTTCTTACATTATCAATATTAACAAATACAATATTTTTTAAATATGTTAATAATTCCTTAAACGTATTTTGTAATACTGAACATTTTCAAGGGGAATGTCTCTTGGCTATCCGGGACAAGCCGCGTCGATCTGTTCGTAGCTGACGTTTCGGCCAACATATTGTGGCCTTCCTCAGAGCGTACGTAATGCAGTACGCTCTGAGGAAGGCCACAATATGTTGGCCGAAACGTCAGCTACGAGCAGATCGACGCGGCTTGCCCCGGATAGCCGAGAGACATACTCCGACCGCGGAAGCCTACGTAATCATTTTGAAGGGGACGCCATGCTCCTGGACTCTCCTCTGAAGCCGCCCTTGCTACAAACACACACATCGAAATGTTTAGGGTACAGTATTACAATTAGTAATTTACATTACAAGGCAAGAAAGTGGATGTTTCCTAGACTAGTCGAGAGAGTACTGGGACATGGTGATAGACCGAGTCAAGGAGTCTCGTCCTGGCATGGGAAGACCCTCTTGCCGTGTGATGTACAATATTTTACTCGATATCTCAATTTTATGACAATTTGTTCACGTAATATAAATATTTACTTCACGATAATGATAACAAACTATGTATTTTTCCCTGCGAATGTTGGTAAGTATTCCGGTTGGTAATTATTGTAATTTCAGTATTAGTACGGAAAGGACTTTCTCTACGTTTCCAGGATGGTGTGGAAAAAGTTGAACTTAAGCGGGCCTTACATTAGCAATACGTTTCCGCAATATCTTTCAGCAATTTGTCTCTGCTTCTTGCGGTCATCTGTACTTTAGCAAGAGCAAAGAGAAGCAATATATTGTCAGAAAGATCTGAGCTAGATATTTCCTGTAAGATATTACCGATTGTTTTACATTAAGGCTATTTGTTGCCATGTTTGGTGACGTCACGAGGAAAATGGCGCGTGAACTTAAGTAAGGTTGTACCTCACTTTCCAACAACTAGTGGAAGTCAAATGATGCGAGTAGCGATCGCACCTATTGGGCTAAATGAAGAGATGAAGTAACGCCTACGATTCGCGAGGACGTGTGACTGGATTTTAAAAAGAAAGGAAAAGGGAGCTTGTGCAAATTAGGTAGAGTCTCAATATTTTTCATAAAACAAAATGTTCTCGTGGACTTTGATTCTCGAGAACAATGGGAGCAATTTTTTTAATAAAAAGTGCAATTATTAATTCGGTAAACATTTTTAATATATCGCTTACCTACTACTGATATATTATAGATTATTCTTAAAATTTATTTAGATTAGTTTAATATCTTAATCATTTTTAACGTAAAAAAATAATAATCAGGGGGCATCTATATCTCAACCAAATTTGAACCATCAACCATAGAGTTTAGAATATGTATTACTACTTCTTGTATTGTGTTAAACATTTTTCACACGCCCATTTGACGAAAAAACCGCATATAACATTGCAAAATAATACGTCTATGTACTATCTTAACCGTACTTCTTGTGTATGTGACCGTGGTCATCATTAGCCTTTTCCAGCAATATCTTGCTCAGACTCCAATCCAATTCTAGTCCCAGAGACAGCCGGCAATACCTTTCCGAAGACAGAAACACACGAGCTTACATTACGACCGGAATATCTAGCAAGAAATGTTGCCAACATCAGAAATATTTAATATCCCAATGTTTACATTGGCAACTTTTCTTGCGAAATAATATTTGCTCGCCATTTTCTCGCAAGTTTGAAGACAGCATTACATGTCCGAATGCTATATAAGCGTGCGTCACTTTCTAGACGGTCTGGAATAAATGTTACACCAAATAGTTTGGGCGGAACCCACTTCGGTGAGTACAGCTAGTCCGGTAGGCGGGTGGCCGGACGCAGGAGGCCGGTGGCGGCGGGCGACGCGGCGCTGCGGGACGCTAGGCGCCGGAGGGTGAGGCGGGGGGGAGGGGGAGGGGGAGGACGTCGCGCGCCGCGCACGTGCCGCCACCGCTGCCGGCAGGTGGGTGTTAATTACTCTTTTAATTTCTCGTGGCGGTACCGCAGGAGAAGGAGAAGGTGGGAGTGATGGCAGTGGGAACGGGAGTGGAAATAGTTCGAGAGTCGAGACGATGTTGGTGGCGGTGATGACAGCGGCGTTGATGAGAATGATGATGTTAATGATGGTACTGCAGGTGTTTGGGTGGAGATTAGGAGGAGGAGGAGGAGGAGGAGGAGAAGGAGGTGGTGGTGGTGGTGGTGGTGGTGGTGGTGGTGGTGGTGGTGGTAGTAGTAAGGAAGAGAAGACGGAATTTGTAGCAAGGAATTAAATTTCGTGAAGGTCGGAATTGAAATGATAGCGATATACCACTGGGGAAAGTAGGGTTGTCCCTGGTTTTAAAGTATGTCAAATAACGAAATTTGCAAGTTTACATTAGAATATTAAGGGAAACCACACATCATCAGGATCTAATGTTGATTTTCTCTCAGTAACCTTTGCCGTTTTATTAAACAGTACAACAAAAGCAAGTTTAGACATGAAAACCATGTTTTGTAGGGTATTACGAAGTGTTATAAAGTTTATGACCGGTTTAAACAGAAAAAATTACAAATATGATACCTACAGTTCAAGATGGAGAAAAATGCAGTAATCATTTTGAGGTACTATTAACTTTATAATAATATTTTTGCATATTATATATTGAATAATATTCGGCATATAAGAATAAAGACATTTCTTTTTTGGTCTCCTTACATGATTAGTTGCGGCTCAGTGATACCTCTTTGCAATGCATTTTTAAAATGTACTCATTGCAACGTAGAGTCATAATCGAATCAGCGGTTTCACAGTGGTAATGAAAAAAAATATATTGTAAAAATGAATTGGCCACGATACCATAGTAAATGAACATGTCGATCACAATGACGACGATGGAGACACCCGAAGTACACTGATGCGAACAAACTGCTGTCATGAACAATCATGATACTCGTAATAAAGGAGACGGGAGTTGTATTGGTGCTGGTGGAAGTAACAATGATCTTGACACTAGGGCAGTGATTGTTGTGACAATATTATAATAAAGTTAACGATAGAATTCCTGATGTCCTTGGCAACAGTGATGCACAGACGAAGACGATAGAGGTTGCGATAGCAAATAGGACGACACAAAAAAGGATAGGCATTGGGAGAGGGGGCAACTAAAAGAGGGGTTTGTGACGAAGTAAGCAGTGGTCATACAATTGCAGTTTTTCTTTCTCCAACGTCATAAGTAGTTTTTGCTCTTTCGCCGTAATATAAATAAATAACCCCTGCGGACATCAGCGCCGGTCGTGACAGTGACAGTCAGGGGAATGGACACAAAACCTGGACAGCAAGGGCAGTTCCAGAGGTGTGCAATGGGGGGGCGTGTCTACCACTCTAGGAAACGTACAGAATTTTAAAATGTATTTGAACAATTGAAAGTATGCTTCAAAAATATTGGTGGATTTACATTAGTAATATTAATCAGTGGCTCAAAGAGGATTTCCTAAACAGGACTGTATGTGTAGTGTCCACCAGACTTGATATTTCTGTATGGAAGTTTTTCGTTTATGCTGAATATAAAATTGATTTTGTTTGTTGATTGTAGTCTGTATTTATATTATATTTAATTGAGATATTGGATGAATTTCATTATTATGCATAATTAGTAAAAAAAACGAAATTGTGAATGTGTGTCGTCACTGGGGTGGTGGAATTGAAGCCCCACGAGTCCCCCCGCCTTGAGACCTCATGATATTAATAATTTATTCTTTTTTTTCTTATTTCAGGTCGCTTTTCAAATACTAAGGTCATATAGGGACCTCTAAGTAACATTGGGGGTAACGGTAACGGGACATACAGCATCCATGCCCCGGACGGGATTGGAACCCGCGACCCTCTTGGGATGAGGCAGCTACGGCTCTTCAGCATTCGAGACCTCGGCTATCCAGCCGGGCTACAATTTACTTTGTTTTCAAATATATAGTAATTTAAGTTTTAACAGCTTCCAAATTCAAACTATTTCTACACTATAAAACTGGAGATCGTACTGTTGAGCTGATTCCAATACTTTTCCTCCCTATACTAGAGTATAGAGAGGAAGAATAAAAGTAATACTAGTTCAAGGATTTACAAATTATCGTATCGTATATTTTATTTTTAATTTGTTTGTTGATTAAAATAAGAAAATTGAAATTGATGTATGAACTAATTAGTTTTTCAAATATAAATTCAATTTAAAGGTGTTATTTTCTTGATTTTTTAAGTTGTCCATTACAACGTCTCCTTTTAAAACTTCTGAAACAACCCTTGGCCGACAGCGACGAAAGCTAGGGCAGTCGCGACAGGGGCGTGGTGGCGGCGGCGGGGGAGGCGAGAGACGCGGGGCAATTAGGACGGCGCGGCGGCGGTCTGCGGGGGCAGGAACGGGGGCGGCGCGGGGCGGGACGAGCGAGGAGGAGGGGCGGGGCGGGGAGCGCCGGCTGTACGCGCGCCGGTCGCGAGCCCGCTTCGGCGGCGACGGCGGCAGCGGCGACGGGGGCGGCGACGGGGGCGGCGGCGGTGGCGGCGGCGGCGGCGGCGGCGAAGGCGGCGCGTGTCTGCTGCGTGGACGCATCTGCCGCCCAAACCCGTTTTTACGCGGACGGGCCGTTTCTTGACGGCGGACACCGCCGCCGACGCCACCTCCACCTCCTCGGCCGCGACGCGCGCCCGCCCGACCCGGCCGGGCCCGACCCAGCCCGCCCCGCATCGATATCGAAATCCATAATTGAGACGTTAAGTGGGTTGGATTATAACTGTAAATACGTGCCGAGATAAGGCTTCGTTACCGGCGGGATGACGTGAAATAAATGGAATTATTTTATTGAAAACCACTTTAGTATAATTTACTCCCCGGTCCTGTATAATGCGAGTCGTCAGCCACTAATCATCCCGCAGAGAGGAAGGAGAAAACCTCATTTGTGACGTTCCTTCTTATAGTTTCACATGTTCAATGCACAAAAATTCAATGTACGTGTAGGTAAAATACAAAAATAATATGTATCCCCTTTTATATTCAAAGACCAATGCAACGCCTGCATATGTATATGCGTATGTTAGTTTGTATTAGTGATCTATTAAAATAAATCCCAATTGAAATAAAATGCTTATAAATAAAATAATAAATAAAGTGCTTATTATGAATAATGTTCTTCGACCAGTACTTATAACATCCCGTAATTATAATACCAGAGGTAAATAAGAGAAAAATGTTCGTAATTTATCAATTAAAATTTTTCATGAAAGCGTTTCTGACAAAAAGTCTACGTTTGTTTTCTTTCTTTTTCTTTCTTCACCGAGAGAAGACTTGTGAGCAAAATTCTTTGCTTTTCTCGGCACCCGATCTAAAAAAAGAAAGGAATACTTCTACAGCCGCAATGTATCTCCAAAGAGACTTGCGTGGCTGGGGAGTTTCAACACAAACAGGAAGTGACGAGAGGACTTGTTAGCGACCAAGCAGCAATGCAAGTCGCCGCCCAACAGTCCCCTGGACAACTTTACAATAGTAGAGTACCAGGAACGACGCCTTGCCCGCTGTTAAGTCAGCATGCCTGTGCATGTTGCTATGTAAGAATAACCTTTGGACATCATAAGTAGAATGACAATTCAAAAACTAATTAGATAATGAATTAGTATGCGATCACGACATCGTGTTCTTCTAGCGACGTCTTCACTTAACAACAGGTTTCGCGTAATTCCAAGGAGAGATATGCCACTACGATACCCACCTGCATTTCCGGAGGGCATTTTCCATTACGTCTTGTTTTTGGTCGTCCGCGAATTTCGTTCTTTCAGTATATCATAACGAACCGCCTTAAGAACGAAGTCGGTGCCTTGCGGCTTTTTCGTCCGCCGTCGATTGGGGCATCCGTCGACTGATGATCGTCTACAGCTCTCGAAATGAATCCGCTCACGTGACGAGAAACGTAATGCCTGCGCCGTCGACACAGGGCTCGGGTAAGAGGTGAGCTCCCGGGGCAGGCGCATTTTATACAATTACAATTTTAAGATGTACGAAACGCGATAAGATCTCGCGAGAGGGGTACGGCCGGTAGCGGGAGGCGGGGGAAGAGGGCGGTCTGTGCGCTGACGGGGGGGGGGGCGGCGGACAGCTGCGTGAGGCCAGTCATTGTCCGGTCTGGCAGACCTTCTTCCTCCCTAACTGCGTATTAGGCCTGGGGCGTTTTTTAGCCAGCCAGCCAGCCGGCCGGCTGAAGGAGGAGCGAGGGGCAGCGCTGCTATTACAGAACGCACCTTAAAATGGGCGCGCGCCACCGCATTCCCTCGTCCCCTCGTGGCACGTGCGGACTAGCTTTTCCGCCGGCGCAGTAGGGGAGGAGAATACGTAATGATGAATGTGATTCAAATACTGTGTAAGGATACTGCAATACTACACAACTATATGTGACGGTATGATTATAAAATGAAATTTATCGTAGCAAATATAGAAATATCATTTATTTTAAATCCAGAAATAGTTTGGTATATGTATACGTTGAATACCCTGGTTCGTTTTTATTTTTACAAATAGCTTTTAAGGGAACAAGATTTGCACACTAGTGTAAACTGTCGGCTGGATGTACAGTAAGGATACAGAGTTGGGTAAACTGTAGCACAATAAATTGAGGAAAAACAAATCTAGCGAATTTATTACCGATAATGTCAAATAAAAAAATTAATATTCACTGCCTCACGTACGGGGTAGGCTAATTACGTAAAAATGTATTTCTTTTCTTAGGATAATATAAAAGTCAATAAGTAACTTAACATAAAAACGTTTTGAAAGAGGCATTAATATTTCGTAAAACGTGAGAGGATAGGTAGATGATGATCAATCTTAATATATATGTCAACTAATAGTTTAAACAATGAGGTAACTACCGTTTCTAGCTGAAATGACATGTAAACTACACTTCGCACAGAGAAGCATAGACAAAGTATTGACTCCATGTAATGAGACCTTTGGAAGAAATGTGTAATTATTGGACGAGAAAAGACAGATACGTAAGACATGATAGGACATTCTGTATACAAATGAAAGTACGTTTTTTTATCGCTTGTATGTTGAAGATAACAAAGATTACAATAATTAACAAGAAACGAAGCATAGTAAATTATGAATGTTTGTAGAATGTCGTATAACAAGGAGGGTTTTTCCCCTAATTGTAAAGTCTTACGCTACAAAAACATAAAATTGTATTTTTAACGTCCTCGGACGTAAAGTCTTTTTACGACCTTACATAATTGTCAATGCATGTAACTTTCTCCATTTCCGGTTTTTAATATAATTTTAAACCAGGGATATTTTACAGAAAAACTTTTCACTTAAAACAGTCAGTACGGAAATTAGTAAATACAAGCACAAAGGAAAGTATCTTATTTGAGGTTTGAAGTTAAATACTAGGGTATATAGTAGCGATAAAACTACTTTGTAATCAATTAATTCATCAACTCACTAAATCCTCTTGTCCAAATGGGATGCAAGAAGAGTGCAAAAAGTTGAACGAAATATCAAGGGGAAATGGTACCACACATTATCACTCGCGTTCTGCAGATAATTCGAATAGATGTTTTATTTTTGGCGAACTTTGTGATGATGTAGTAACAAAGAACATATTTCGTAAATGACGTATTCTTGTCTTTCGTTTCCTTCCCCGGGCTTGAATGATGAGGCGAACCACAAAATGAACAACAGAAGTGAAAAAGAAACATTTACTCTTGTTTATTTTAAATTCAATCGAAGAGGATCTGTATCTAACGAGATCAGTTCTCTGGAAAAACGTAGAAATTCCCATCAAACATACGTTCTACAACTAATTAATGTTGCCCTTGCTAACGGAACATTTTTATTATCGTTATTGTTTACAAAAAGGAATTCCTACTGTATGTAACATTGTTCGCGATTGATGTTCTTAAATTGGCAAAGGGCATCGAACTGAAGCAGGAATTTCATCAATAAACTACCCGAAGCGTCAGCTACTGACAAATTCGAAACCGGTTTCCCACAGCACCCGAAAGAAAAACTGTCGCCTTAACTGCATTTTTGTTCCACGATACAGTCCGTTTTCAATTAAGATCGCCACATCCTGCACCAATGGTATTCAATGGTAATTGTGTTGTTTTCGTTGCATGCTTTGTTTTGAGTGCACTCCGTAACTGCTCAGTTTCGGAACGTCATGGCTGGTGTTTATCAATTTTCTTCTTTTCTTTTTGCGCTTTTAATTATACCATACGTCATGTGGTCTAATCCGAAGAAAAAGCGTTTTACACATGAATTTGGGGAAGAATGCCATAAGAAAGAAATATACCAGGGATTTATAGATAAAAATAAAGATGAATAAGCAGATACCGGAATAAGAAACATAAGTGAATATGGGAATTAGCCACGCAATATATGCTAGCTATAAATATTCTTAAACAAACCATTAAAGGAGCATGAATTTATTACACACTCCATCCCTAAGAACTCGTAAAGCAAGGACAATGAAAGAAGCAGGTCTATGGTGGTATTATTTGAGACTGACTTTGAGAAATTACGAAGGAACATGTTTTTATCAGTTGTAGCGCCTCTTACGTCGCCGGTACAAAAACCATCCCCGTGAATACGATCCATCTTGTCTTATCTGAGACTCCCGAGCGTGAAATCAATTTGAATGTCGACTCTCATTTCCATGCAATTCTTAAAGTGTATCGCAGCTAATTACAGCTTTGGATGTGTGCATCCCATCGGAAGCAACGAGGCGATAGGAGGGGGAGGGGCAGCAACAACAGCAGCAGCAGCATTGGTGGTAGCAGCATTAGAGTCCAATCAACCCCTTCGGGGCTTTCACCGAATCACACGCGCGCACGTACACACACACACACACACACACACACACACACACACACACACGCACGCTCATATGGTCTTCCATGCTCTCACAACAACACACGTGGGCGGCTCCTACCGAGGCTGATCCCACTCTTTTGGCCGCCCCCTCTCAACCGCCAACCCTCTCCGAAGAATAGTCTTCATTAATACACTCCAGAGGGATCCAGGAGTGGATACGGTTGAGTTGCGGGGGATCTCCAGGATCTAGAGGAAGCGCGTCTTTCTCAGCAGCCCTTCATAACTCGTGAATTCAAAGGATTGTCAAACAGTATTTGTCAAAATTTCACATATACGCCGTAAGAAGTAGTCATAAGGCTTAATCTCCCTACAAGTGGAGAGACCACAACGTTTCGGGTTTTACAGAACGCCACTGGGTTTCTTACCTCAATGATTTATATGCAGTTTTTGGTAGAAGACCATCTCCCAACAAATCCAAGAAGATTAAAGAACTACGAAGCCGCAAATCAGAAGAGAATCCAACTCTAACTATATTGCTGCAGGTCACTGACTGGAAAAGAAATTCTACTCACGCTTTGGTGTTTTTAGGGGCCAAATTAGGGCACCAATGGAAATGCGGCAGTACGTCCCGATTTTTTTTCTTTTATATGTAGGGATTGTTAAATTCACATACTCTAACGCCTCTGGTTCATTCTTTTGTCTGAACATGATGATATATTTACTCCTCAAGATCTTTATTTTTAAAGTGACATATTCCTTTTTCCGGGTCTTTTTATAAACATTCAGATTTTGTAGATAGTTTTAGACATCTAGATCGCGTGCGGGGCAACATTCTACTGAAGGTTCTAATACTTTCTTTGATATCCGTGCTTCATTGCTACCAATATTAGTAAGCTTATTAATACAATTTTTGTCATAACTTGCGCAAATTTAATGCAATATACGTATTTCATAAACTTAGTACTGATCCTTTTATTCGAGCTTGATTATCTCGAATTTAAATTGGTTTTTGCGTGACGTGTGAACATAGTTATATCGATTTATATTGTCTCTACTGCGCGAATCGCTGACATCTATCACTAAATACCACAGAATAATTGATAAACAATATAAATAAACCGCAAACAAAATAAAAAAGGAGACAGATTTTTACTTAGCCCTAGGTCAACACTGTTTACTCTGAATTTACATGTATCCTAGATATTCTACTTGTCACTTATTGACTTCGGTAAAGCGGAGCCCGCCCAGCTAGTCAAACATGATAGAATTAATACAAATTGTTTGGAATACTTTTGTTGGTGCACATTTTTTTACTCACACGTATAAAACTTCCACAGGAAACAATAAACATCACATCCCTCGCTAGCTAGCAGTCGAGGAGCAAACCGATAGCAATTCCTTAAATCTTTTACCTGCGATCAAACCTCATCTCCGCACCTCGAGCTCAAAAGCACTCGCGAGAGGTGGGGGAGGGGGAGGCAGCATCGGCCAGCGGCCCAGAGGCGAGCACATCTCCGCCGGCCGGGCACCCCACCCCACCCCAACCCACCCCGCCAAGCCTGTCGCCTGCCCCCCTCACCCCCTCAACCACCCCTCGCTCAGACCGCAGCGCCGGTGGCGGTGGCGACGCGCCACAAAACCCCACGGAGCTGCTGGGCGCTTCGCCGCGCCGACTCCATCCTCGCGGAGAGAATGCATTCCTATCTTTTTGTGCAGCACAATTATGCCACTTAGGCGGCCCATGTATATGGCTAGTGTTAATTGCCTCATGCACGCCAGCCCTTTCGGCACCACTGGAGCTCTCAAAAGAGTCCTTTATAGAGGACATCTCGTTGCCATTACCGATGAGAAACGAAAAAGCAATTAATCTGCTGGGAGACTGCTCTAAGTGCAAAAAAACCGGCGCGCGTACTCCACCGAGGCGTTTCCTCTTTCTGTGCTATCTGCTGAAGTACTTTTCACATGCGCTCCGGGATGTTTTTGCGTCGGGAATAAACACGGGCTTGTCACACTCCGGGGCGAAAGCGGCCGGTGGAGATCAGTAGGTGCTACGAAGCTGCGAGATAAAATCCAACGAAAGTGAAGAATGGAAAAAAAGGAACCGGATTCCGGATGTTTCTCCACGCCCCTGAGCGAGGTAGTAAGCGCTCCAGATATCGCTTTCAAAGGATGAGATAGGAAGCCACGTGAATCATGAAACTTCATCCATTCATTCAGTGAGTTATCGTAGGTGCGTGGTCGTACGTCAGAGAATGTTTGGAAATACATCGGAAATTCAAGCATTGCACTGTGGCATAAAAGTACTTGAAGAAACGAAAGCATTTTCATTCAATTATGCTAAATTGCGCGCAGTTACCATGTACAAAAGACAGACTGTATGAAGAGGAATTCCGTAAGTCAATAGCTATATTTTCAGAAAAAGCTACGTATGTTGATAGATATTGAAAATCTTGAAAAAAAAATAGGTACGTCAAAGGTTTGAAAATTAGAAGTTTCAATTTTTGTAACAAAAACTATAAATAACTCTCCTGAATCGATTATGCCAACAAGAACGCGAAAACAACAACAACAACAATAATAATAATAATAATAATAATAATAATAATAATAATATGAAGAACAAAGTATAAACAAAAAAGGAAAAGATAGTGTATTATTTCGTATACTCGTTATTACGACGAAAATACTAAGTAAAGATTACTCTAATGTGAGCGATACCAAGTAAATTTTTGAAAAACGATTCGTATGTTATATAGAACATCCTTTAGAAGCAACATGAGCTATTCAAAAGAGTGGACTCATGCTCTGTTGTAACTCAACCTCATTTACACAAAGCAGATGGAATAATGTCTTTTATCAATATCGTATTTCATGATACATTGTAATTTTATGCTATGTCGTATTTCAAACGAATTTAGTCACCAATGCTATATTTATCTATCTTATTTGTCACCTACCATTCTGATCGCGAACTGCACATTCTTCTAGTATTCCACGCATGGAAATCTGTCACAGCGAGCGTGGAGGCTCAGTATAGCTATCGACCACATGCGGAAAGGTTTATACAAACATTGATGCAGATATTTTTAGTTAAAGACAGTACTAAAAAGGTTCATTTCCTAACACAAAATAATTATAAATAATAATAATAATAATAAATAATAATATAATTTGGAATTGGTGAGAGATTATAAAGAAGACGTGAAATCGGTTGTCCTGACTACAAGAAAATATAGTAATGGTGAATTAGTATTAGATCATTCGAAGCGTGAAGTCTGGGAAAACAAGGAACAAATATGACAATTGAAACAAAGACAAATAAAAATTCATATCAAACTAAATATTTTAAACCAATTTATGTACGATGCAAGCATATTGATTGTATTAATCCAAATATTAAAGTTGTAAGTTAAATGTGACTTTGGTTTTTCTTCTATACACTTCTGATCAGACAACATATTTTCGAGTGGTGTAAAAGGCTTAAGTCAATAACAATTCAATTGGTTAGGAAATAACTTGAATTCATTTTAAAAGCATTCAGTACAGATTTTTTGACCGGTATGGTGTGAAAGACACAAGTCAAGTCATGCTCTTTTTGCCTGTAGATATTCAATCTAAGCCCTTAGTGCATGGCATCAAACAATAAACTGCACTATTAGATTTAAGCCTGTCGTGATTTGTGGTTAAATATTTCAGATAAACGCTCTCCCTCTGGTTCGTGAAACCACATCAGTTTGTAAGGTCAAATAATTGAATAACTTCACAAATTAAAAGGCTTACTGTGACAGAAATAAAAACACCCACCTAGAATAAACTACCACTATCTATTATATTGATTTCTGGAAATATTTTCCGACTTAAATGCAACTGAAGAGGTGCTCTAATGTGTTCTCATTCTACATTGTTAGATTAGGGAGACATTAAATTCTAAGCCAACCATACATATGTACAGTAGTTTGCAATGTTTTATGAATATAAACATCTTTTTTTAAAATTTATTTATCTACAAAAAAACATTAAGAAGTGAAGTTCACGTATGAAATGCGTAAGAATTACCATCTGCGGAAGTTTTTGTGGGCTCCTGATTTCCGATCCATTTGTTTTATATACGAAGTTGAATTATGGTACCAATAAGCGTGGCAACATATAGAAACTATCAAACTTCGGTCCACAGGAATAAAAAATGTCGGTGAAACAACGTTGTATCTGCGAGCAAACAACAAAATTGATTCGATAAAATTCCTAAAGAAGTACCACTCCCTATTCCCCTCTACTCCCTCCACCCAGTACCAAGATGGAGCTGAAGAGAACGTATGGTTGGGAAGGCCATATTTCCGTAAAAAACCGTAAAGAAATACATTTTTCAAACAAAGGAACAACGTATGTGGGTAACGTGGGGCGAAGCTCACCTGTCGCAGCCTCAGGACGACGACGGCACGTGGCGCAGGCGGTCGTCGTGCTCCCACCACGCCATGATGTCCATCATGTCGTGCGCGTGGGCGTGCGCGTGGGGCGGGGCGGCGTGGTGCGCGGGCGAGCTCTCCCTCTTGAGCGGCAGCGCCGCGTGGTGGTAGGCGTGCGCGGGGGCGTAGGCGGCCAGGCCGGGCGGGCACGCCCCCGCACTCACCGTGCCCAGCGTCGCCTTGAGCGCGCCGGTGAACGCGGGCAGGAACACCCCGTGAGCGGCCTCGTCCGCCGCCCCGCCCCCGCCGCCCTCCGCCCCCACGGGCGACGCCGACTGCTCGCTGTACACGCCCGGGGACAGCGACGCCGTCGTGGGCGGCGGCGGCAGCGGCGGCGGCGGCGCCGGCAGCGGCGCGCGCTGGAGCAACGCGAGCTCCGCCGGGGAGCCGTACAGGTCGCCGGCGCCTCCGCCCACCAGATGCGGCGCCACGCCCAGCACGGCCGGGCTGAGGGTGCGCGCGTCGCCCGCGTGCGCGCTGCTGGGCGACACGATCACCGGCGCCAGGTTCTCGTCCACTTCGTACAGCGGCGCGTCCGCGTACGCCTTCCGCTGCAGGTCCACGGCGGAGGAGGCCATGGAGGAATGGTAGGAGTGGGACGGGGTCGTCACGTCCGGAGACGAGGGATCGATCAACGACCCATCGTCATCCTCGTCCAGAAGGACCACACCGGGCGAGTCCCCGTGCTTGCCGTCGTAGTAACCTTGACCGGGCTGGTGGCCGTCGCCGTGACCCGTCGGGGAGGAGAATCCGTTGGAGTCCAGGGAGGAATTGGAGGTGTTGGGGTCGTTCTCGTCCATCTCCAGTAGCCTCTGGAGGCTGCGGATGTAGTCGACGGCCATGCGCAGCGTCTCCACCTTGCTGAGCTTCTTGCTGGCGCCGCCGCCCCCGCCGCCGCGCGCCGCCGCGTCGCCGCCGCCGGCGCCCGACGAGTAGGCGGCTGCGATGGCCACCGGGATGTGCTCGCGCAGGGTGGCGAAGCCGTTGTTCACCTGCTTCACCCGGTTGCGCTCGCGCGCGTTGCGTCGGGCGACGGCGTTGGGCGGCGGCTGGTGCGACCGCGCGAGCAGGCTGCCCGGGGGCCGCTTGCGGGCGCGCCCGCCGCCACCGCCGCCGCCGTTGGGCAGCAGCGCCGGGGCCAGGGGTAGGCCGGAGGCGGCGGCGGAGGCTGGTGCCGGCTGCGCCAGCCCGGGCAGCTGCGGAGGCGGCGGCGGCTGGGCCTGCGGAGGCGCTGGCGGCGGCGGCTGCGCCTTCGTCTCCGCCGCGGCAGGGGGCGGCGGCGGGCGCGGCTTCTTGCGGAGAATAATGATCTCGCGACGCTCCGCGCCGTGGTTCATCGTGTTGCTGGCCGTCGACTGCTGGAGGATCTGCATCTTATTGTGGGCGCCCACTGAGTACGACACCACGCCCAGTGTCGCCATGCTCCGAGCGGTGCTCCTGGCGCCTCGCTCAGCGGCTCGGGAGGCTGCAAGATTGATTCATTAATAATCCCGGGCACGTCAATTGCTAAGGTCATTATTCCCGTACGTGCAGTGCATGTTTTATGGCAGGAGGTGGCGACGATCTTTCCCCGCTGGAAGGCGTGATCCGGTGACGACCTATGTTTCGCGGGGTTTTCCCTACCCAGGTATCTTACACCAACAAGGCACCACACCAGCCGGGACGAGTTCGAAGTCCCCGACTGGTCTACCGGAATGTGTGGTAGTGTAGTGCATGTAAGTATAAATGAGTGTAAATAAGAGGTGATGACAGGGCAAGGAAGACAAAAGAGATCGCGCGCGGTCCGTGGTCCTTTTGTTAGGGTTCTCCACTGGTATTTGCTGAGTGTTGATAAGAAAAAATTGGAAAACTACCCATCAGAGCAGCCAGCGACCAAGAAAGTAGAGATCGCGCACGGTCCGTGGTCCTTTTGTTAGGGTACAACACCGGTATTTGTCCGGTGTTGATCTGAGAAAACTTGGAAAACTACCGATCAGAGCAGCCACCCGCTAGAATTCTCCTTCAGACAGCCACCTATCTATGCACCTAGTGTCAAATATCCTGCCACTATCGGACCTCGAACACTAAGACCTCTCGGTCAGAGGCATCGCAGGGACATCAACGGAAGCCCTGAGCCACCTAAGCCGGTGGGAGGCTGCAAGCCGAGAGGGTGGACCGCGGGCTGGCGGACGGAAGGGACCGCGCGGGCCCCGGAGGGGTCCCACGCTCCGTGGTGTTGTGGTCCTCAACGACGCTGGTATTCGCACAATTGCACGCTTTAATTCCGACGCACTCCATTAACAGATCGTTGACCCCAACCCTTTACTGTGTGAGCTTCATGCACGGTTCGAAACCAAAACAGCAACACGACGGAAATTTAAGTTATGGCTTCCCTTTGAAACTCGTAAAAACTACTACGAAAATTGTTTTCGTTAATATCCAATACTAAACAATTATTGTCACTTTCTCTCCCGGGAGTCAACATGTTTTATTTACAAGTCCTTCAAACAAACATACAAAAGAATGAGGATGTACAAATAGTGTTGACGTCGTTGACGAATCCCGTAAAAATGTTTTAATAATACCGGATATACTTAGTTCTTGATATCAAACACAGAATAGTTATTTATCTTTAAAAATTTTGCAACATTTTTTCTACTTTTCCTTGTATTGCATACAATTTAATTTCATTTGCATTTTAGTTTGTAATATCTACTTATGATGTCAGAAATGTCACTTTTCGGGTATGCGAAATTTGCCACAAAGGTTTTTCGGGGGAATATTGGTGAGACCACTAAATGCATACACTGGATTAACTCAGTTGTACGGTAACATAAAGCACACCTAGAAAAAATATGATAAATCATTTTCAACATCCTTTCATTGTTCTCCATGATATTGAAGCCACCGTGATGAACACGGAAATTGTAGTACACTGCGTGCCATATTCCTAAATGATACACCATAATGTTCAAATCTGCTTATTGGTATTATTTGATCAAAAATCCAAACATGACTATCTAGTACTCTGAATACTCTGAAAATTTACTAGATAGCCAAGATATTTGGAGTTTAGTACATTATCCTTATTTTTCAATTAAACATACGTCCTTAGTATTAACTTTTATTAGTGAATGTATTGCGTTAATTACACATATGTTAATGATGTGATTTATCGACAAAATATCATACATGGAGTAATTTTTTTGTTTCCGGAAATAAAGTATCTAAATGAATAGCACAATTACATGCGGTAGTAGGACTCGGTACATTATATCATAAATTAAAAGTTTAAATATAATTAATGTTGTGTAGAGCACAAACTGATCCCATAATCCTGAATTAAATAATTTACCAGCATTGTAAATTGTTTTTAAAAAGCTATATTTGAAATGTTTATTTTGAAAATGCAAGATATAAACACTAACTCATAATCATATTTTATGTCTTTCTTCAAAATGCTTTATCCATGATCGAATGCAAAAACACTTTATTTTTTATTTTTAAAAGAACGTTTATTGCCACACGACGATGATAAACCACTAGCATAAAGCACTTGTCTATTTCAGAAATTGCAATTTAATGTTAAATTAATGAATAAGAATTTAAAATGCATTGAAATATTTGCAAAAGTATTACAGTTAATGGAAACACAACCAATCTTCACTATTCGGGGAAAATAATTAAATTACTTGAATATTACTTCATATTTTAGTGCTTATAAATAAATCTTGCCTGCTACATCTGATGTAGGAGCTACCATGAAATTTTCTTTACTGCGACGTCATCCAGTGTACTTTATTCTGCAATAATTTGACACAGTAATAATGTTCCAAGTTATAATACTGCTTCCAATTAGCCCACTTTCGCACATTTCATAGCAATTGCTGGTGCGTCGTACGAACATCGCGAAAAGAGAAATAACGAACAACAACTTAAGCGTACAATATACCGCCATGCTTTACGAGACGGAATGTTAATGGTAGTACTTTATGACGCTACGCGACGCCCACAACCATTCACGTAATAACCACCAACCGTCACCCAGAGAGACGACTACATTACATTACATCATTATTCCCTCAAGGCCATGCAACCGACGTCCACGCTTCACAGAAATAGAACGTACCTGTCAGCAAGTCTTCAGTTGGCCGGTCACTTCATGTCACCGCCGCTCACGCGAAACGTGCGTTGTATCTCGCGTTATCAGGACGTCCCGCCAACAGCGTCCGCGGGTGCCATGGCAGGCGTCTCTTTCGGAAAGAAAAACACTTTGTAAACAGCCCGTTAGAGGAGCAGGGACATTACCGCACTGCGTCCAATTACTGGAGGCCGGTCCCCCCCAACGCCGCGCGCGCGTGCACTGAGTAGCCGTTTACTTACTTCCTTTTATTTGCTCTTCGGCTTGCTTTCTCCGACCGGGTGGCCAGCCGGCGGCGCCCGCGGCCGTGTCACGTGCTCCCTGCGGGCGGCCGAGCCGTCCTCTGAGCGCGCAGTCCGACGTTCTCCGCGAAGCCCCTCCGCGTTCGCGACCGCCGCGCGCCGTCCGCCGCTCGGTCAACCCCCGGCTCCCTCTCAGCCACTCGCCGGTCGCCACCCCCTCGACGCACACACGCCCGCCACTCCCGAAACGACAGAAATCTGCTCCCCCGCGCTCGCACACACACGTCTTCCCACTAACCTAACTTCCGAATGTGTGTGCTCTCTGTCGCATGACAGTTAGGGTGGAAAAGAGCGATGGTGGGGGGATAGAAAAGGACCGAACATATTATAACAGACGGTCTGTTGGGCTGTATTGTGAGTAGAGGAATGGGGCGGAGAGGGGGGCAGGGGAGCGGGGGGGGAGAGGGTACGAGAGGCAATGTCAGTCACGGAACGAGGAAGAGGGAGAGAGGGAAGTGCGGCGAAAGGAAGGAGGCGGGCGGGGGAGTGGCACGGAGGGCTTTTTTCTCTACACAGGAGAAGTGTGTGCGAGGAGATATTAAGAGAGGATCGGGGTGGGTAATTTCTTATGCGGCGGTGCGCGAGGTGAGGGCGCTGCATGAAAGGAAGAGGCGGCCGGGGCGGAGGAGGGCGGAGCCAGCGGGGGAGCGGGCCCCGCGGTGCGAGCGCGCGCGAGAGAGAGGGAGAGCGAGCGCGCGCGTGCGGGCGGGCCAAGGGCGAGAGCGAGACAGCGCGAGCGCGCGCGCGCCGCGAGGGTGCCGCCGCCGCCGCCGCCGCGGGCGCGGAGTGGGGGAGGGGGCGCGTGGAGGGAGGCGGCGGGCGTCCGACGCGTGGCATGAAGCGTGGCAGCAAACCGCCGGGCCCCCGGGTAGGGGGGCGGCAGGGGGGCAGCCGTTCTGGAACATCTGGCGGCATGTGTTCGCCCGGCTCCTCCAGCCCCGGCCCCGGCCCCTGCCCCTGCCCCGGTGCCCGTGCCCCCTCCGCCCCTCGCACGGCTCCCCGCCGCCCGCCGCACGGCCTCATGCCTGCACAACACTCGGCACCGCTGCCTGCACCGCCACCGCCGCCGCTGCCGGGCGCTCGCCGTTATTGTGCATGCTCGTGGCGGGAGCCGAGGGGGTCCGCGGGGCCCCGGGGGGAAGGCGTTCGGAGGCTGCGCGGGCCCGCCCGGGTGCTGCCGCCACCGCCTGCGCCACCCCGGCGGCGCGCGCCGCGCACGGAGACACTTGGTGCGGCGTCGCACGGACGCACCTCGACGCCGGGCGCCGCCAGGTCGCCGGTTGCCACGGGGCGGTGGCGGCGGCGGCGTCGGCGGCCCGGTGCACGCGGCACCGTCTATCCGCCGGCTGCAACGCCCCCCTCCCCCCGTGCCATTAATTTCACACGTGCTACGGCCGCGCGCCGTGTATCCTCAGCGTCCCCAGTCAGGCACGAACGCCTCGGGTATTGAATATTGGCTATACCTCTGCCAAACGTGTGTCGAAGACCGGCGACCGCGTGCGCGAAGAGGCTTTTTAACGGGAAGGACAAAACCCGGCGCTTTTTTCCCTCTCTTCTTTCTTCTCTTCCGATCAGCCAAAGACGCGGATCCCTCGACTGGCGCGTCGCATAAAATCGATGTATAATCCTTGCGATGATTCCGGGAGCTTACATAGGCTCCGACACGCACGTTCGATTACGTGAATAACGCGGGCGCGCTCGGGTGGCCCCGCGGGGGGAGAGAGGGGGAGGGGAGGCAATTATTCAAGGGCGAGAGACGCGTTGGCGATCGCCAGGCGCGCCCAATGCATTCGGGACAGCCAGTGCGACGGGGACACCAACTGTGCTCCCAAGTATAATGCGCCGCTGGGATCTTAGAATATTGCTCCCTTCAGTGCCTGCTTATTTCCCGGCACGTGTGTCCTAGCTGTGGTGGATCTAGAGGGAGGCATCGCCCAAACCAACATAAAAATCCCAGGTACTTTAATCAATTGCCATATTAATCTCATCATATCAAGAGGATTACTTCCATAATGATTATCGTGCATTGTTTTTTGCCAAAGTTCACTATTTAAAAGCAAATTATTACAAAAATACTTACCGGGGTCCAAACTTATTCTGATCCACTCCCGAATCCTCTCTGGACGCCTTCCCTGGGCTGTGGGGTCTCATACTGTGGTACGCATAATCCTGAGGGTACGTGGTAGGCTTAAAGCGAGCCTGTGAATATCTGTAAGAAGATTTGAGGGAGTATGTGAAAGACCCGAGTATACTGAATTTACAATTTTGAAAGAAATTGAAACTTTGAGTATGCTCCGACTCACGGTCACGAAATCATTTAATAATCTGAATGTGTGTCTTGCGATATTATCTTTATAATTATAGGGAATCACGTGACACTTAGTTTATACAACATAGCAATTATTATTGTACTTCAAAATTACACTAAAACTAATGTTTTGTAAACATCCATGCGAACACAAAATAATGACCCAATCATCAATGTACAGAAAAAACTTCAACTACGCCGTTATGATTAGTCATAAAGCTTAATTTTTTGTGTCTATTTGCTACAATTGAAAACATTTTTCTAAAAGAATTAAAATTGTCTAAATAATTTCTCCAAATAATGAAAACCTGTCTTTCAGCAAACTTTCGTCGGATCATATTAAACTCTTAGACATTTGTCTGAAGGGTACAATCTTTAACAAGTTTGGGAACATCCAACGTAGGCGATTTCGAAGTGATTCAAACAAGCGCTATTTTAGGATATTTTCCTGCTGCCTTGGATGTCAATGCTCAGAAATATCAGCATGAAGTTGGATGGAACATGTTACACCATACGTGGAGTAAATAATAATTTCAACTGTAATTCAAAATCTTAGGAATCGTTTCAAGAAAAGCGCAAGAATCAAATTGCTAGGTCAAAATAATGAAAAATTAATGAATTGGTATAGGACACAACCGAATCAATTTTCTCAAACATTTCATCTACGTAGTTTTTCTTAAAAATAACCATGAATGTCATTCTTCCTAGGTGCATTGCTGTGCAATGTGTTAGAACGACTGCATTTTTAAATTCTGAACGTATAATTAATTGATGTAGTACTGAAATTCTTTAAAAACTATTTTAATTAACTTCTAAATTCATAATTTTTGTCAGGTATACACCACCTTCATATTTTACTAAATAACACTACTGAACTGCATAGCAAACTGAAAAAAATCAAAGATGCCTGATAAAATATTCCAGTCTTAAAATAAATCACATAAGAACGAAGAAGTAAAAAACCCTGCATGCGTGCATCCTCTGGCAATGCAGAAGCTGCTCAAAATTCAACTTGACCTACTTCTTCTCCAAACCGATCACAAAAAACGCAATTTGAATATCCAAGATATTAACTTCATCAATCACAAAGACAGCAGCCGTATTTTTTTGTTCAGCGAAACAGATAATTTCATTTGCACCGCCCCCTGGTTTTTTGCAAAGCGCCGCGCCGTGCAGCGCATCGCACACCTCGCCCTCTTTGTTCCCGCCGGCTGCCGCGCGCCGCCGCCTTCGGGCTCCTTCCGGACTGCAGGGTGGGGGAAGGGAAGGGGAAGGCGACGCGAGCGCAACTGGTGGTTGTGCAGGCAATTCCATTTCCGAGTCCCGGCCGGAGGGGAGCAATTGGATCAGGCAATCGAAACGGTTTCTTGGGAAACCTTTGAGTTAAACAAGCTAACACTTTGGGAGAAAGATTTATTTAATAGAGAAGGATTTTTAAAATGTTACGTTTATAACGTTCCCTGAATAATCTTTAAAAATGCCTTACACGTTATATTATTTTTCCTAGGGATTTTTCTAGCCGACAATCGATTATTCTTTTTGTCCTGATGGGACACATATTCGACCTACACTAGATAAAAACACTCTTGTAGGCTCCTCTGATGTAAGGTCAGAATAACGCAAGGCCCTCCGCGACAACACATTCATAAAAGACAAGAAGCAAACAACTATGTCTACTGCGGGACTCGAACCCGCGACCGGTCAGAAGTGCTGAGTCGGTACACGCTCTGGGCCACCTCAGCCATCCAGGCCGGATTGTCATGGTTTTTCATGCAAATAAAAAGTTAATACGAGGCACTATCAAGTCAAATACAACTTTATTAACGTTTGGTTTAAGCTCGTATCAAATCCTAAACTTAACTCAAATTATCCATGTATTTCTGTACAATTTTTTGAATACTTTTATTTGCAATTTATTTCTACAGAAAAATAAAATTGTCTCCGTTGATGCAGAATATTACAATCAGATTTAAATATACATCTTGACACGGCTGGTTGCATGGTCAGTAAAAGTAACAACTCTTCCAGAATTATAAAAATGTTCTGATGTATCTTAAAAGACATGTCGAAATTCAATGATCGATGATGCAGGTGAGAATACAAGAGAGGAGGGGAGGTGCCCGACTCCTCGTCAGGAACAAGAAACTGTAAAACACATATTTCTGTATTAAATTATTCTGAATGTTAGTTAAATCTTTTTTTAAATTCTGAAGTACCTGTACATCTGTGTAACAAAATTTTTAATGTGTTACATTCATTAAGAAGAGATATTCACTAATTAAATTCATTAGTGTTTAGTATTGATCTTAAATGGATTTAATTAAGTAATGAAGCATGTAATTATCTAATATATTAATTAATTTATTATATATTTTTTATATTAATAGATAATTTACAATCAATTTAATGAAGTGCTTCAATTGAATGATCGATGCCCTTGTGAGGCTACATGAAATATACTCCTAATTACCGATGCGAAGTTTCCCAAATGTGAAGAGAGTTAAGGACATGGTACCTTGGCCTCCAGTCTGTAAACATAACATTTCTCTTCAAAAAGTTACATCTTTTTCCATTTTTTGACATTTATGAAGAAAGAAAAATGAAGGGATCGATGAGAGACAATCGTTACCACGTTCAATTTTCAAATACAAATTATTTTGTTTCGCAAACACAAGCAAATCAATGGATGCCGAAGAAAATCAAGTTTCATCTTGCCAATATGGCAAGAAAATGGAAATACGTAATTCTGAGTGGGAAAAAGGTTGCTAAGAGAGAAGCGTTGAATGGTATATTTCTTGCTCACTCCTTCGAATCATAATTGTAATATGGTGAGAAAAAGATCCTTCTTAGATTCAAATTTGCGTCAATCTTCATCCCAATATATAGTATTTTATTTTTTATTCCTTTAATTATATGAAATGTGTCATTCCGTAGAAAGATACCGGTTAGCAATGTTTTAGCTTTTTTTTTTTAATTTGTTGCGTCCATTTTGACGCAACGCGTCTCGAAGACCCTTACGGGTCGTTGAGCGCTTTGCGCTGTGGAGTAATTCTCCATTACTTTGCGCGTTTTTCGGAGTAATTCTCCATTATCACTTTTCGGTCTTGTCGCGTCACGTCACAGTCAGTTGTCAAGAGGACCGCCAGGTAGCATCTCCGCGTACGCGCCTCCTACTACGCGCTCCTGCGTCACTACCCAGCGGCCAGAATTGGGAAGGAGTAAGGATAGGGGCAGGGTTTAGGACACTTCACAAGGGTTGGACTAGCCCTTGTGAAGCAGACAAACTCGTTTTGTTGGAACAAATTTCACATGAGATTCGACGGGAATCGAACCCGGACCTCAGTGGTGAAGGGCTAGCGACTTCGCTATGTGCCACGAGCGTAGCTACTAAACAGAGAGGAAAGTAGACGACAGGCAACTGGTGGTTGCTCATGCAATTCTGCTTCCGAAAGCTGGCCGTGAGGAACTCTCTGGACCAGTGGTTCCCAAACTTGTTGAGGAGATGATGTTCGTTCAAAACTCCTGGTAACGAAAAAGTGGATAAATCCTGATCTTAAATATAGATTCTTATAACAGGTGGTGTAGACAGAATCCATGATTTTGTAAGTCCTTGATTCCAAAAAGTCGACTGACGGCCAAACGTCTGTCTGTCTCTGTATCTGTCCACCTTTCCGTCCGTGTGTCCGACCGTCCGTCCGTGAGAGGTTAACGCTAGTGCCTAAACCATTCTGCCTATTTTCTCCAAAACTGATATTCCCCGATCAACATGAATGAAACTGATTCAAGAGTCTCAGACGGATTTTTTCAAGGTACTATTCATGCAGTATCAAAACTATTTTCAAAATTTTCTCAAAAATGGCACCAAACTTTTTGATTGAACTTTGACCTCGGATAGCTGAAAGGAAGCTTAAGAGAATGGTATCATGTTCATTGAAATCCCAGATTTTTCGAAAAATTCGAAAGTGCAATTTTTGCGGCGTCTTTTTACAACTTCAATATTGAAGATAATAATAAAAAGATTCTTTAATAAAATGTGATTCTCAAAAACAGATCTTTAAATAAGTTCAATTTTTCGAAAATATGAGTAGTTTTCGTGTAATTTTGCGTGAAATATAGGCAATTAAATTTTTTAAACAATTTTTTTCTCAAAAACCGCTCCATTTTTTTCTTCAGATGTATCAACGGACGGTCAGAAATATAGTAGTCCCCCGTTTTGGCGAACTCTCCGTTTTACGAAATTTGCAAAAGTTATTGAACTACAGAATTAAAGATATTTTTGCAGTAGACAAAGTCCGTTTCGAAAACTCAGTTTTCTAAAAAAAGTCGTGTAAATTTTTGTGAAAAAAATGAGTAGTTTTCGCAAATTTGGACTTGAAATTAATGCAATGTATAAAAAAATTCTCAAAGCATGCTCCAAAATTTTTCTTCTATTTTTTCTATGGATAGAAGAAGGAATGCGTGCAAGAATGGTGCGACACTCATTTTGCATCAAACTCTATGAACTTTTGAAAAATGCAAACTAAAAAATAATGCGAGAAAGTACATGCAGTTGCAGCACTACTGGTTTGATTCTGTCTCATACTTTTGATTCAAAGTACTTTCAAAAAGCAGTAATGGATAAAAATGAAGAATGGAGTTGCCGTTATTGGGATGAAGAAGCCCGTGTTCGGGAGTGTCCCGCCACGATGCCCGCCTATCTTAATGAGCCCCACGTGCTGCGGGGGCGGAGCGAGACGGGGGCCGGGGCGGAGCGGGGAAAGAGGAACGGAGGTGGAGTCCTGCGGGACGTCCCGCGCCGGAAATGTCGCCGACGTCCCCTTGCAGCTTCCTGACGGGGCACTGTGGGGCAGGGACCAAAACCATCTGGTCAAAATAACGGGCTGAGGTGACTAAATGCACCAACCGATGTCACCGCAGTGCCTGTGAACGGGAGGTCCCAGGTTTTGAGTCCCAAATGGTACGGTAGAATTTTTAACGCTAGCTAAATATCTACGTTGAATTCAGCCGCTATCTGAAAGGGAATTCTATCAGACGACTGTTCTGATCGGTAGTATTCCGCGTTTTTTTCACCAATACCAGGCGAATGCCGAAACAGTGCCCTAACAAATAGACCGCGTATCGCACGCGATCTTTCCTTTTTCTTGTCTTGTGCCCACCCCTTAGTTACACTTACATTTACATGCACTACACCACCACACATATCGAGAGACCATTCCAGAACTTAAAGCTTGTTCGGATTGGGGCGGTGTGAGATACCGCTGGTGGAAGATATCTAGATAGGGAAAACCCTGCACGCTGGCGTGTAGGTTGACGCCAGATCTCGCCGTACTATGGGAGAAAAATACCGCTAGCGTCCGTTATAAAGCTATGCCCAACACTTGCCGGAAACACGAAATAATCAATCAATCAATTGATAAAAATATCAGAGTTCCTCGATCTGCAAACCGAGTCAGAATTTGAAATGAAATCTATTAACATTTGTACATGGAACAACATTCTTGTCCACGTACATGAAAAAGAGTAGAAAGAGAGGAAGACACCGAAAATGTTACAGGACAAGAGGCAATTTCTGTACAAAATTGTGAAATTATAATTAGTTGGGGCGAAGATAACGGGTACGCAATAACGAAGTTGTTGGTTCTACAAGTTCATCACTCTTCAAATGTCATTATAAAAGGCAATTGTTAAGTTTTATATTAGTATAAAAAGAGACAGAAAACAAAATTGAGTCACAAGATCAGATTTGACACTGCGAATTGTTATTTTATGTGAATTATATATTACTACATTAATTGTTAAACATTGTGAAAAGAAATACCCTCTTTAAGTAGATATATCTTTTGATAAGGATGATGATTCTATCAACAAAATTACACATAAAACAATTAAATAGATGTTAATCCAAAACGATGCAAACGAGAAAATGCATCGACTACAAATACTACAAACACTAATAATTTAAGGAAGAATACACTTGCTTATAAACAACATTTAAATAATTGTATATTTTATAGGCATCTATGCAATGATTATTGTTACTAGTATTACATAGTTGTGTCCCATTCCATACGTCTTCGGACATGGTTTAAATATATGTAAAAATTCTTATCAAGATTGTGTGTATTATGAAAAAAAAAAAAATAGAACACAAAGGCATAGCTAGTCGCATTTGCGTAAGCTTTTAGTTTCTTGTAATTGAGGACTTTTGGCCAGCATTTCGTGTTGCTGGTTCATAGTGCGGCGGCGCGGGCGCGACCTTCTCGTGCTTTGCCGCTACGCCACGACGCGCGTTGGCTGAGGCTGCTTTTCTCGGGTAGTAGGTCGCTGGAATGGCTCAAATGGTGACGTCTCGCTGCCGGAAATTCAGAGAGCGCGCTAATACCTGCTTCACGGCCAGTGCAAACATTCAACACATTACATTACATGTTTCAACGCGATGGGATGAGAGAGAGAAGGGTGAGATTGAGAGAGGGAGAGAGAGAGAGAGAGAGTGAGTGAGAGACAAGAAGGGAGGGTTTATTAGTTGAGTATCGACATTATTTATATGTAAGTGAAGAGAGGCGCCCAGTGGCATTTGATCGAGCTCAGCGGTGTCCAACACGCAAGGTCTCAAGGGCCACAACTGAAACCTTTAATATGGTTGCAGGCCATGTTTTCATTACTCGGGCGATCCACACCTATCTTCCGCATGTTGATCTCAGCACTTTGCCCGGCTGGTCTGAAACAGGGGCAGAGGATGAAACCACGGGTGATATCAGGCCTTACCACGCATAACGCAGTGAAACACACTGGGATGATTTTGAATTTCCGAATTTATTAAAAAGATCTGTAAATCTAGATTTAATCCATTTTTACATTAAAAGGGGTGTTAATCCCGGCAGGGCGTGTGCGCTAGGCACACAACATTCTTTCCCGGCAGGGATGAAATGGACTTTCATTTTGACTAATAACCTTTCGCGGGCCACAAGAAATGGCACCGCGGGCCGCCTGTTGGACAACCCTGGTCTCGCTGAAAGAGCCGCCTTTAGACAGAAGTGTGGCAGTTCATGGGAGGAACTACTCTTCCCGAGACGTTCTGCATTTACAAAGATTTTCTGTTCAGGCCGCGGGAGCGAGATGCGAAAGATTATTACACGAGAGGAATAAATGGTCCCACTTCTTTCTCAAAGCGATTTCAGTACCTTCCGCGTTGTTTAAAAGCACGGGCATTTTAAAACTCTAACAAACGAAATTTTCTCGTAGGTATAGACTAAAAAGTTATTCACTTCCCTAAAATATCAAAGAAAATATTTTATGTGGTAATTACATGAAATACAATAAAAATATGTAAGTAGGAATTTCCTCCCACCCCTACTCTAAAAAAACTCACAGTTATCCGCATTTGACTAAAATTAGGAACCCACCTCACCTGTAGACGCTTCGCACTGGTAGTGAATTGTCGCCGCTACCACCGACTTCAATATTTGCATAAAGGGATACAAAACGTCGGTGACAGATTGGCTCAGGCCAGTCTTGTCAGTGCGGCTAGTTCGTGCTTAGTACCCAAGAATGTGGTAAAGATGATGGAGTTAGTGGGATATAAAGCGTTGAGAAATTTATCTATCTATGACAAGAAAGCGCGAAAACCCAGAAAGGTTGAGGTGGTGATTTTTCAACTTCATACACCTCTGCAGAAGGAAATCAGGATTTATCAAAAATGTATTATATAAATCGATCTCATACGTTTTGAATGTTGTCTCATTTACATCATTCGCTGCGTGGTGTATAAAGACAAAATTTATTAATTTATTTAGTCAAAAACAGTTAAAAAATTTTATGTGACGTATGGGGAAGAAAATTGGATAAAGTAAAAGTAATTTGGGGAATTAAAAAGAAAAGTACAAACAACCTTACTGAATTTCGACCTGCAGAAGAAATGGATAGTCATTGGCGTCAGAAAAATATGCTACATTGCGGTTGCAAACCCAGATGATAATTTCAAAGGTGATAGTCAATGTATATGTTCTTACTGTGCGCTTACAGTCCCTCCTTTTACACTGATCTTTCCTCACGTAGCAATGCCGAGTAAAGGAAAACTATCACCTGGATAAAATATATATTTGCTGGGTTCCCTCCTTCATGTTTCTCTTAAAAGACCACAAATAGTGTTATGCGATACCTGAAGCGATATGAAAGATTTTTACCCTACTCAGAAATCGAAAATTTTCTTCTTTCAGTGCGCCCAAAGCAAATTATCAGAATTACTATAACTATACAACGGAATAAAACTTACATATGTCACTGAAATGTATTACGTATTGTATATACCTAATGAAATCAGTATGAAATTCTACAACAACCCTTACTTAAGCATCTCATTTATACGGTGCACTGGATTTAAAGGGAACGCAATCTAAGCATATGCTTACATTTACATGGAAACAATAAATGAAATAATGATGAGATAAAAAGGATAAAAAGAGAGGTAATAGAAGTCGGAACTCCCTTTGATTGGAATCGGATACTCGCTGAGAATTTTAAACACAACGAATTCAACATGGAGTGACCGTAAAATACACCTCGGTATCCGGAAACCAAAAGACCGCGAGTGACTTCGTTAGTAAATTGGCTTAAACCTGTTAAATAAATTTTAATACTTCTCACATGGTCAGCCAACCACCACAATTATCTCTGTTAAAAAAATGTTGATAATATTCTACCCCTCACAATATAGTAGTACTTGTTTCTATCAGGAAACCTAGTATCTTATGCAGTTCTTTTATGGTGGTTCAACAATAAAAGCAAGCGCTTACAAATATTTGTTTCGTCAGTGATGTGCGGTTATTTCGACGTGTGAATTTGCTGCTTTTTATGAGAAATGCATTTTGTATGCTATATGTGTACAATATGGAATGTTTGCTATGTTTGTTAACAGACTGAAGGGTATATTTATCCAAGAAATATAAGTTCGTGCTGTGTTACGTTTAACGAAATTAGAAATCTATTAGAGTTCTGTTTCCTATGGCATTTACTGTTGTACAATTCAGCTTACAATCGAAAATCTCGTACAGTATCCTGTGATATTCGCGTTGTTCTGAAGAACAGTAGGTATCTGTTCTTAGATATCACGTGCGCTTTCTTACATAAAAACATAAAATTTCAAAAAGAATTCGATTCAACGGCTCCTTTATAGAGATGTCTTCATTCATAATAATATTTTGTGCAGAGCCTTCATTTTACTTGCAGAGCACTCAGAATGGTTGGATGCACAAACATATTCTCGCACTTTCCGTTGGAAAATTTGTACACATTATTATTATTATTATTATTATTATTATTATTATTATTATTATTATTATTATTATTATTATTATTATTATTATTATTATTATTATTATAACTATTCAAATACTGACCAAAGCAAAATCAAACATGAATATTGTAAATAATGAAAATGAAGGATTAGCAGTAACAGTTGCTAAAGAAGGGCCTGATAGCTTATAGGAGAACGAATAATAATTTAGAATTAGATTTTCAATTAACAAATCTCATAATGTAAAATAGAGCGTCGGTGACTCCTGATTTTCTACGAGAGACGGTTAATAATACTCTCACCATCACATCTGATACGACTTCTGAACACAGTCACATCCAATTAACGTGGTCTGGCGGCCTTTAGCCATACATCCCGAATTGCAAGTGTCAGCTGTAGCAATCGGATGTCATGTGCACTTAAAACTCAATAACTCTGACCTCTACATGTCTCCTTCCAGCACAGTTGTGAAAGAACAACCTTAGGCAATGTTTCTTTAATTTTCTTTTATGATCCCTCTTGAACCATTGGTATTAGGCGACCACAAACGTTGTTTGGGAGTCGTGCGGCTTGCCCATGTGGTCGTTGGTTTCAGTAAGACATGGTGGAAAGCAGAAGGTAGGTATATCCCATGAATGTTAAAAGCGTAACTAGGAAATTTTGACCACATTGTAAGGACTTGTTTAACAGTAAATGTCACATTTCCTAACGTATAGAACTTTTGTAAACAAAAGCAATACAAAAATACTAATACTACCGAGCAACTGATATTGCTGAAGTAATGCTGAAGTAATTCGATTAAAGTAAATGCTGTACACCATCTTGCACAAAAGATCTACTTCGTCCTTAGTAAGGACAATGCAATAAATGTTCTTGTATGTACTGTGTTAGGAAACTAATAGAAAAGGATTTGCTTAGTAAGCACTAACATTCAATAGAAAGTGTTGTTGAATAGTGGCATTACTAGTAAATGGGTTGAATGTTGCATGACAGGAAGTGCTTACGCAAAAATCACTCCTTTTTTACCGATACTGATCTGAGAGTTTGAGTTCACATCAGTCTCACATTGAAATGAAAAATCACAATTGGTTGATTTTTTCCCGAGTCTTATGACGTGTGCATTTTTACCTGTTGTTATCCATTTGACTCAAGCAAAATCATTGTTGATCGATCATTCCGAATCTTTGAATCATTTTTAACGACAAACATGGAAATTTCTTCATGTATTGCTTCTAAAGTAAAATTTCAGTTTGTATTTATAGAACTTTTCTCGGAAAAGAGTCACAATTAAGTGTAGTGGAATGGAATCGAACTCTTGTGCAAATTACTACATTTAAACTAAAGGTTCAACAACAGTACATACTTTCTCGTATTATTTGTAAAGAATACGTAATTGTAAATTGCATCTTACTACTTCTTGAGCTATCTCACAAAACAATGACTCCAGCAAACAAAGAGCTGGAAATTCGAATTTTCGAAGTATGCAATTTTTGAAAGTGCAAAGTAAAATTGCACTTACCATATTTGTAAGCGCATTTTACCCTATTGAGGGGGGGATGTCAAAAAATCCTCTGCGGAACGTGGGAATCGAACTTAGGTCTTCAGATCGGCATACCAGAGCGACAGTCACTCTTCTACCGATCCTATTGTATGTGCGTGATAATATTGAAAATTCAAGTGATTGTGTAAGTAAGAAAATTGTCACGATTTAACTCAAAATTACTCCAAAACTACTATCTCGAGAAAATGTTTATGATAATCATAAAATCGGAAGCTCATTTGCCATCGGAAATAGTTTTCACAGTTTTTCTTAGTTTTTATGGGAGTAGATATATCTTGTTATCAAGTTGTGGAAAACAAACTCTCGTCGCTAACTTTACTAATAATTCAACAGATTATAGTGTAACAGAGAGAGTAGGGATTTCGGAGTTCAAGAAAGTGTTCAAGATTGCACTCTCCCCATACGTCACACACAGTTTTTAAACATTTTAGACATGGAATAAATAAATAAGGTGTTGCATAGAATAGCACAAACTTTAAGAATTTTCGAAATTTCAAATCTTTCTCTGAAAATTTGTATTATGCCATTTAATTATGTAAACTTTGCACTATCAGAACAAAACTTTAAAAAAGGGACCAGGTTTGAATATATCTTGTTTACATTTTTTAATTGACAAGATTTCACTCAAAATTACCCGAGAACTAACCAATTTTTAAAAAAGATTACATTGCTTTATTTTAATTTTTGTCAGCATTACAAAAATATCTGTATCAGATCTACAAACCAATCTGTATATTCAATAACGTAGTTGAAGAAAAATTCAAACATTTTTTAAAATTTACAGTTTTCGAAAATTCAGAAGATTTAATGAAAATCGAACCTGTGCCATTTTCATAAGCTTTCACCATTTTTATAAGCAACATTGAAAACATTAGAGCAATGTTTCAGAACATTTTGAAAATGTCCTAGAGACGCCATTCCCAAACGCCTACACAAAAAAATTGAAGGATTCACTTCAAATTCGAGGGGCGGCATCATCGGCAAGATCGATCGAGGAATAGTAATAATCTTATGTACGGACGTTAATGTACGGACGGGGAGAAAGTGACATTAAAAAATTGACTATCAAGGACCCACAAAACATGAATTTATATAAGACAACCTATAGGATAAAGAAATTTACTGCATATAAGAGGAAGAAAAATCCACGATTTCGGTATCAGGGGACCCCAAAATGTACAGTGACATCTGCCGTGAGCGGTTAATAATAGTTCTGAAAAAAATTGGTTGATAATGCAGGTGGCTCTTTATCCAAGTCAATGAGGTTACGGAAAATGTAGATCAAGTTTAATCGTGGTAACTGCTGTAAAATACAGTGCGTTTTCGGTAAAATAATTTTAATTACTTCAAAACATTAAACAAAACTTAAATAACAAACTACTCAATAATTATAAGGTATAAGAATACATGTTCTTGCATGGATGTTACTCACTTCTTACAAGAAAACTTTTGTATCAAAGTTGTTTCTTTAGAACGAATCTCTTAAGCCACATAAGTTTCGAAACTTCATAAAAATGTGACCATGTTTCTACAATTTCATTAAATGTTTGCTACTGCACTTAAATGTGCCCACTGCACTTAAAAATGTCTAAAAATGTCTTTTTCTAAATAAAACTTTCTTGTTTTCTAGGACCAAATGCCTTCTCCCGGCTAGTAATAAACATTCCTGACTTCCTAAAACGTGCTTTCCTTTTCTACCGAACTAAACTGACAAACAAACTAGACTTCCAAAAGAAATTCACGTCCTGTGGGTAGAGCTGTTCCATGAAACAGTTCGCCAATGATCATCAGATTGCTTTCGCACACGAGGTGTACTCCGCTGGCTGTTAAGATTCCACAGCGGTGAAGACGTGACTAGCGAACTTCATGAGAAAACGAAGCGATCGCGTAGTTATTTCATAGAAAAAATATTATTAAAATCACCTGTTTTTCACCTTAAACAGAAGATAAACTATTGCCTGAAGAACAACTCTACATGTCTTAGTTTTCTGTAATGTAACAATGCGTCCCGTTGCTGGAAGATACTGAATCGACAGTATTCTTACCGCTCTTCCGCTTCTTATTTTATTACAGTTCAAAACCGCTAATTGAGGTCAATCTACGAAATTTGCGTGGTCACAGGCTGGGGCCTCAGACGGCCGTTCAAAAAAGCAAATATTTACACCATCTTATAGAAAAATCAATAGGATCCACGGAAAAGTGGCCGTTAACTGAAGCAACAGCTTCATCGAGGTGACTGAGCAGGTATCACTGTATTTTTCTGGTGGAAATTGTCACTTTTTTCTATGTCATTATATAGCTCTCTTACTACGTATTACATTCGAGAAAGAAAAACAGGTAACAATGTACTCTTCTGTCAGACTCTATCCAATTTCGCTAATGGTTTTCGCCTTGAATGGAATTGTCCACATTTTCGAAACTCGTTAACAGCAACAAATTTATCAAATTTCAAGGAAACAAAGTTTATAGCAAGGTTTGAAATTCATGATCTCTACGTTAAAGTAGTGGTTCTACAACAGCATATACTTTCTCGCCTTATTTATAGCTTTTGAAAATTTTGAAAATTCAGATTCTTCAACGTAAATTAGACCAGCCCTATTTTTTAAACGTCCTACATTCTATCTGTGAAAAAAATCTACAATTTGGAGCCATTTTTCAGAAAATTTTGAAAATATTACTAAGGCTTCATGTCAAGTAACCCCCAAAATAAAAGTAGGCATATGCGTTTCAATTTCGCTGGGACAGACCTATCGAGGAATATCAATTTTGGACAAAATCGTCTGAACGGAAAAGGCGCGTAGAAAAACAGTTTGCTGTCAACCAATTTTTTGGTATCAATGGCCCAGAATACGTGAATTCTGAATACACCAGGTGTTATGGATATAATTTTATAATATGTATGTAATTGATAGGAACACGATTTATCCGCTTTTTCGATATCAGTGCCTAACAATACAAGTGATTCCTGGAGAAATGTTTCCGCTGAAGCATTACAACACTCTCTTTACTACGCAAATACGTAATAGGCAAGAAGTGTGCAAATTTCAGTTTCTCTCACAAAATGAGGATGCGGAGGTGATGAATTCAATTTTCTTCTGCTTCGTTATAAAACCACCTCTATTTTTATGGAGGGAAATTTCAGCAATTTTGGATGGAAGTTGAGAAAGTTCGATCGACAATTGTGAAATTGAATTTTAAGTGACTCGTTTTTCTTTAGAGCAGAGTATTATCGAAACATATACAAAAAAATTAGCTCAATAATTTCCAAGAATGTTAAGGTTTTATAAATACCATAAAAATATTTCTTGTAAATACAGTTCATTCAGGTATTATAAAATAATGCTGAAGAAAAGCGCCAAGAGTACGTTATAATGCAAATTTGTGAATAATAGTGTGAATATATACCATTAATATTCTAACAAATACTTTATATTCTAAATTTAAACAAAATGGGCAGAAAGACAAGAGTCACGATTATATCATTTTAATTAACAAGTGAGGTGAAAATGTAAACCAAAAACCCAGTCCCTAATGACAACCCCCATAAATAACACAATAGATTCGAACCATAGAAATATGAAATCCCCATTGACAACAGCACGTGGCGCTTCTCACTTAATTATGAACACAACTTCTCCAGAGGCAATTTTAATGAAAAACAAGAAGTTACTCTCTGGATTTAGAGTTTCATGTTTCTAAGATTTGAAGTTATTATGCAAATGTACGTCACAATGTGAATGTCCTTGGGATGTATTACACTAATTTCACTTGTACGAGATATTATGTACAAGGATATTATTTTCACGGTTTTCAGACATTAATTTCGGTCTTGGACTATTGTCTAATAACATCAGGGAAACCCCAAGAAAGAAACAAGGTTATAGATGGTAATTCTGCAACGCAGTCGTCCCTCCTCAACAGTCCAGACGTTTGTTTGACTTCACTATGGATGCCTAGTACCATAACTTCCTATTCTGTAGAATGCTGAGTTTACTTGTTTGATCTTCTTCACTGATCAGTTAACTCTAGAATGAAAACAGATTCGTGATAGCTTGTGATTCTAAATACTAGCCATTTTATCATAGCCATTTTAACAACAACTTCAAAACCCTAATTCAGTTTCGTCTCAGTACACTGCAGTGAGGTAGTGTGGTACAGACGATTTGTTGTTTAACGATAGATTAAAACATTTCTACATGGCAGGTTGAAAATTGATAGGAATCAGATCAGCAATTTTTCTCGTCTCAGGTTATTTCCCTCGTCTCAGCAACTTCCCTGAGGTAAAATACAAGCAAACTAATAGGATGATCCCACTACTTAGTAAATTAAGGCCCCAAAATGCGAGTTATCTACAGAGGAAAACAAATAGAGCAGGGTGTTTTTCATATTTGTGATTAAATTTTAAGCTATTTGTTTATTACCAGTGCCTAGACCATATGACCATACCTGGAAATGTGAGAATTATATTGGTTAGTTGAATACTGATAGGGATATGATACGAATCATGATGGAACATTGGGACCTAAAGGAATCGGGAGAACCCCGATAAAATCTACCACGAACCCCATTTACCCATCACAAATTTCACGTGGATCGACCGGGTTTTGAACACAGGTACACGCAGTATGACCGCTTAACATTTCAGATACAGAGAATAATACAATATGTATACCTTGTCTACTTCCCTATTCTAAAGGGAATGAACAAATTTGAGGACAGATGGGATAATTTTGAATGACTATGAAATTTGAGATATGAAAAAAATGTGTGACTCATTTCCCAGAAAACAATGTCTACATCTCAGTAGTTACGATTACAAAAGGCAAGTACGAAAAGTATTGATTCAGTGGTGAGTTGTAGTTGACATTCACATAATTGAAATTATTGAAGGCGTTGTCATTGTCAACAATATTATTTATTATAGAAATAGCAGTGGCTCCCAGACAGCAGAAAACTGATGATGATGGCTAAGCCATCGAAAGCTGCTATTTCTATAATAAATAATATTGTTGACAATGACAACGCCTTCAATAATTTCAATTAATTTCAAGTACGAAAAGACCACGATGAAGAAAAAAATGAAATTAATAGAACGAAAAGAAGAAAGGATATGATAGAAAATGATAATCATTACACTTTTGGTTGTGGAAGGCGATCGCCTGTACCGGTGGCCAGCCCCGGCGGTGCATGCCCCTGGTGCCAACGTTTCATTAGAGCAGTGGAAGTCCGGTTCGCATAGCGTCCGCTACACAGCGCTTCTCGGACCGCAGATAAAGGAGGCGCTCGTTAGAACAGGAAGGCGGCTCCGAACGCAACTTCTCGTCCCTCCCCCTCCTCCCGCTGCCCTCCGCATCGCGCTCCGTCCTCCGCCCCCAGGGTGGTCGTTAATTTGGCGCCGCGGAGCGCCGCGCGCGCGCTGGCGGCGGCGGCGGCGGCGGCGTGCGCGGCCCGGCGCCGCTAATGATACGCCGGCCGAGTATTGTTGGTGTGATTAACCCGTGTGACTCGCGCGCCAAGGGAAGTGACTAATTCTGCTGCCGCCCACTCGCGCCCGCCAAGCCGCCGCCGCCACTGCCCCCGTCTCCAAGCGTGAGCTAGCTCGCGCGCGCTCCCGCTTTCGCGCCTTTCGTCCGCGTGGACCGCTGCACCGGCAGGCCACGTTGGTTGGTTGGTTGGTTGGTTGGTTGGTTGGTTGGTTGGTTGGTTGGTTGGTTGGTTGGATGGTTGTTACTGATTCCGGGCACCTCAACTACTGAGGTCATTAGTTTCGTAAGTTTAGTGCATGTTTTTACATCGGGAGGTGGCGGTGATTTTTCCCCGCTGAATGACGAGATTCGGCGGCAACCTACTGTCGGCTAGCTGGGTATCTCCCAGCAGTTATCACCCAAGCCAGGTATCTCCCATCGCCCCAGCCGGCACAAGCTCCCGACCGGTCTCCCGGCGTGTGGTAGTGTAGTGCATGTTAGTGTACGTGTGTGTAGTAGGTGAGGATAGGACAAGGAAGAGGAAGAGAAGATCGCGCGCGGTCCGTGGCCCGTTTGTTAGGGTACTGCTCCGGCGTTCGCCTGGTGTTGATCAAATAAATCACGAAATACTACCGATCAGAGCAACCGGCCTCTACAATTGTCCTTCAGACAGCGACTGAATTCGACCTAGCTCACAAGCTAGTGTCGAAAATCTTGCCAATGTTGGGACTCGAACCGAGGACATTCCGTTCAGAGGCAGCGGGTCTCGTACTACACCGTACAGATGCTGTTACGTTACGCGTAGGTTTTCTTGAGCCCCTACCTCCACTCCTTTACCTCCATTTGTTCATTTAACCAGAAAAGATAGCAACGAATTTTCTTGTCAACATCTGATAATCAGAAATGTTTGCTCCCGTGAAACACAAACTATTTTGTATCGAAAGCGAGCTGCATATTTTATATAGTAGTCCTGCAGTCGAATTAAACACCCCCTTCAAACGCGTATTTCAAAATGAGGGCTGAAGAGAACGTGCACAGATAGTACTATCCGATCCGTCTTGTGCCCCTTAATTCTTGCATTCTCGCGTTGATCATCATTGAATTATGAATGAAGATTGCAAAAGTAGCAACAAATTTCACTATTTGCGCACGTTTCCTTGAGCTCTTGGGGATGTTAGTGGAAAATTTACTTATTTCGTCAGCATTTCCATAAAAAATCATATTTTCGCAGTAGTGAGTCGTTTCCTCTACATGGGACCGATACGGGATAAGATTCAAAAACTGTAGTTCATTGCCGATATAAATAATTCCTATAACACAAGCGAATATTTCTTGAAATCAAATTTTGCCCAAAACTCTCGTTGGTACCTTTATTCATAATTTAAGATAATTTTGTAAATTAGTAGTAAGGGAGTAGGAAATCCGCAACTGAAAATAACCCCCACTTATTGTACTTCTGATCATACCCCCCTCTGTTTTTAATTGTCCAAAAATGTCAAATACTACTGACTATATAAAAAAATTCCATTACCTTTTACGGTAATTTAACCATATGTTTCAGACGCTCATTATTTAATTTCAGTTGTCTGTCAACGTTCCAAAATTAATCACGTATCCGGACATGTATTCACACCACCGTAAGAACATCACGTGAAAGTAATAAGAAATCAAACCCTTTTAATTATTTTTTTGAAAATGAAATATAAAGAACACTGATATATTAGCAGCATATAAATCATGATCAGTTTAGTCTCCTTATTTTGGGACAATCATTATTACAATACCACCCACATAAAAAACCCAAAAGACATATCGAGCAACGAGGTAATACGTTTAAAAAAAGAAATTATCTCCATCGGGAAAAACTAGCTACAGATTTTATTTGGTATTACTACCGCGACGAAACAAATACCGTCCTTGCTCTCGCATCTAGCAAAAAGATAACACAAGAAAATATAGGCAGTAAAATTTTCATTTATCGTGAAACATCATTATGAGGGAGACAGCACTACGGTCGTAAATCTGAAGCCAGAATCTCGTCCTTCCCGTCTCGTCGGGTCTCCCCGTTGAGGCAAGTATGTTGAGTTACTGATGATAATTATGATTTATTGACTGATTAGCGATTCCGGGTGCGTCAACCGCTAAGATCATTAGTTCCGTAAGTGTAGTGAATTTCTTTTAATCGCGAGAGGTGGCGGTGATCTTACTCCGCGGGATGGCCAGTTTCGGCGACGAACCGCTCGTCGGCTTGCGGGATTTTCCCTAATCAGGTATCTCCCACCAGCGCGGTCCCGCTCCAGCTGGGACAAGCTTTAAGCTCCCGACGGGACTCCCGGCATGTGTCGCAGTGTAGTGCATGTAATTGTGGGTGTAAGTGGTGTGGATAGGCCAAGGAAGATGAAGGAAATATCATGTGTGGACAGTGACCTGTTTATTAGGGTATCCGATATTCACCTAGTGCTGATCGGAGAAACCTCGAAATCTACCGATCAGAGCAGCTGGCCGCTAGAGTTCTTCACCAGACAGCGGCTGAACTCGACCTAGCTATCTAGCCATTGTCGAAAATCCTGTCACCGTCGGGACTCGAACCCTAGGTCCTCCCGTTCACAGCCACTGCAGTGACATCACTTGATGCCCTGAGCCAACTAAGCCGGTGTGATGATAATGAGAAAGAAGCGGGACTAGAAGATTTTATAAGAAGCAAGAGAACAGGACTACTACAAACAGACCTGACGCGAACCCGCTTTCTCTACTACAAACCGTCTGACTTGTGCACACGGGGCACCCAACACAGAGTATAGCCGTATGTTGTTAGCACCGATACCGCAGGGTTGGATTTAAGAATGATTCTAAGGGATTTTCAATTCTTACTTCCCGCGACTAGTTTTGCAGAAATTGATTCATCTTATGAGTAGACCTCAGAATTTTAGGTGCAAAAAAGTGATGATTTAGGCACCTAAAATAGGTAAAGAAATTATGAAATTAGGCACCTTTAAGTATGAAAAGCGACGATTAAGACACTTAAAATAGGTTGCAAAATGATTAAACTATGCATTTAAATCATAACACATAAAACGAATCAATATTATATTTTATTGAATACAGGGTATTCGTAAATCGCATAAAACGTGAACCAAATGAAATTAGATATGCTTGATTTTTCCAAAAGCAAGCACTTAAAATGCGTAATATTAATATATTCAATATATTTATATTTACAGTCCGAAACGAATCACGATTAATTGCTTGAAAAACATTTTTCATATGATTTTCTTTTATGCGGTTGAGCTTATGCTTGATACTTGTATGGTTTTCTTTTATGCGTTTTTTGTTATTGAGTTATGAAATAAATACACGAATAATACATAATTATGAAGTATATTGCAGTTAAAACTTGTGGTGCAACAGAATGGCACAGACTTTCTTGTGCGATTTAGTTTTCTAATTCCTTTGGTGTGGTCTAGGTTTTCTGCCTTGCCACATACTTTTGCCAGCTGCGATCTATAGCCCCTCAAAGTGTATGTTTTTAAAATTTTCTCAACTTTTCGGTTTACTTATAATAGAATTGAAATATTAGTTAAGAATATTAAACAAGAGTAAAACCTCGTTCTAAGTGGCAATATTCACTGACAAATTTGGAGCCGTTTTTTTAAGAAAATGGTGTTTCTATAAATGCGAAATTTGAAGCTCCTTTCTCAGAAAATTTTTGAGATTTCTAAAAATTTCATTGGAAGTCATTTGATGCGCTGCCACTCACAAATTCAGTAGTGTAAACACCATTTGTAAACAAATAGCTAGAAAGTGCATATTAACGGCGTGAGAGATAATTTAAAAAAATGTGAATTTCTCAACTAATTTTTTAAAGAAAAAAATTATAGTCGTTTTTGAGAAAATCTTGTTTTGGCTACTTTTTAACATTGCACATATTGCACGCAATATTGCGCGAAAACTAGTAACATTTTCAAAAAAATGTACATGACCTCAATGAAAGAACTAATTATTGACAATAAATTTCATTTAAAAGAAAAATCTTTATCTTCAAATTTGTACTTGTAGGAAGATGCCCAAAAATTCGAACTTTCAAAATTTTTGAAAATTCAGAGTTAACTGTGAAAAACGGAATTATGCCACATTTATAAGTGAAATTTGCAATATTCTTACAAGAAATTTAAAGAAAAAATTTGGAGCCATTTTGAGAAACTTTTGAAAATGTCCGTGGGACTTCATATAAAGTACCTCCAAATTTTTAAAAAAGATTTTCAAAATCGCAGCGCCTCGAGTCGAGGTACATCCATCGGGGAATATCCATTTAGGAAAAAAATCTACGTATGGTTTAGTCGCTAGTAGTGTTCACAGACAGTCAGACAGACAGATAAACGGATGTTTTGAAAAAAAAACCTTTTTCGGTATCAGTAGACCCCAAAATGTGTATTTCTGTTGAAATCTTGAAATCGATTTTTGGCAACATTACATAACTTTCTCTATACCACGTGCTCCTCCGTATACGAGACGAGAGTATACGTCCACATATGTATACGAGAAAGTAAAAAAAAGAAGTACATTTTTAAGGGAGCTCTAGACACACTCGTGGGTTTGAGTAGTTACGGGTTCTGGGGAGGCGGCGGTGGCGACCAAGGTCAGTGGCGGAGAAGAGGACCCATCGTGGCGCACCGTGACGTAAGTCGTGCCATCACGTGGGAGGGGGCGAACTAAGTGGGTGCAATCCAATGCGCGAATTTTGTTGGGCGGTCGCGTTGCAGCGACAACTGAGCTGTCTAGTGCAGTTTGTGTTGTGCGCGCCTGCCGAACAGCCATTTGAGAGAGAGAGAGAGACTGACCTGTTGTCAGAGCGATCTGTCGCCAGACGCTCGAACTAACTCGAAAGCCGCGAGAACGACGGTCTCTTTCTTGTCGGAAAGCGAGGAATTTATTTTAAGAATGAGCGTTAATTGCGTCTGTATTTTTAGCAAGTGGTTGCTAAATTAGTTAATAGCTATAATAATTTCGCGGATATACAATTGCCATTTAAAGTTATCTCTTGAAATGTTTGTATGTTTCATGTGTTCAATGGTTTGGGCCTTTTTAAATAATGCAGTAATTCTATGATGTAGTGGAATAGAAAATAATTAAACCTTTTCTATGTTGAGAAAACAGCTTGAGGATCGGAAAACAATATTTGTCCAATATCTGAAGACTATTTAAAGAGAACGTATGAATATTGGTATTATAATGCAGAAAAGTGTCAAGAATAACAGGTTACATGGAAAGGAAGAAACCCATTAAGTGAACCAATGTTGTAATGAGAGCGTCAACATTTTTTTTTGTGTGAAAAGTAAATGAAGATAGAAAATATGGCTACTGCACACAAAACTCTAGTTGACCATTTATCTCAAGGAATTATTGAAACAGTTTGCTATTATTTCATGATCTACATTTACGTGCTCTTGTGTAATAACATTTTCATGCCTCTTCCTAACAATCATATAGCTACAGAAACCCATTTTTCAACAAGAAAAAATTCTAATTTGGTCTTTTACACTATCATGTCAATCTTGACGGTACATTTTTCTCTGAGTAGGTTCTTCTGTAAATGTGTGCCCTTTGCATTTCTTATTCTAGAAACTCCCCGTTTCTAGACGCTAGAGTATTCTCCGATTCCAAAATGAAATACCAACGGAAAGAAGGGACAGCCAAATCAACATTAAATTCACGCTTACATGAGTTTTCATCGAACTATAAAACAGCACCAATCCAATGAAGAGCCCAATGACTCCACTAAATAGTCATGATTTAATTACTGGTTTCCTTTTTGTACGATAGAGTAAGTCGTTGTGAGCCTTTATATGCACTCAGTTCTCGGGCCTACGAACTTCTTTAATGGTTTTCGAATGGAGCAAACAAACTCTAAAGGCCAATTTTAAATTTAAAATATTGAATTTATTGCATAATGGTGTATATTTACAGTGAAGTATATGTATGTATAAATCATATTGGGTAGCGTGTTGATTAAAAGTACAGTATAGTGTTTATTTCCATATATTGTAATGTAAAAGATGATTATCTAACCTGTCAGTACTCATGGACAATCGACTTCATCAGAGAGATGTCTCTCTCCATTTAGTCCGTAGTAGAGAGATAGAGGTGAAATTCAATTGAGGCAGGAGTGAAATAGATGCCTTCCTAACCAACCAACACAGACGACTACGAGGGCTTGTTCTCTCTGCAATGGTAATCGGTTTAAATCCCACATGAGGCACAGCACGGTCTAGAAACGGCAAAAATGTTGAATTACAAAAATGTTGAAGGATACGACAAAATAAGTAAAGAACAAGTGTACTGCTCTTCCTCCATTATAAAACAATATCTACATCATTGACGCTCAGAAGTAAATGATTGATTGATTTTTTCGTGTATCCGGGCGCGTCAACTGCTTTGTTCATTAGTCCCGTTAGTGTAGGGCATGTTTTTTCTCGGGAGATGGCGGTGATTTTTACCTCGCTGGATGGCGAGATCCGGCACCGACCTACCGTCGGCTAGTGGGGTTTCCCCCTAACCAGGACTCTCCCACCAGCGGGGCACCGCCCCAGCCGAGACAAGCTGTAAACTCCCGACCGGTCTCCCGGAATATCTGGTAGTGTAGTGCATGTTAGTGTGAGTGTGTAAGGGGAGAGGATAGGACAAGGAAGGGGAAGGACAGATCGCGCGCGGTCCGTGGCCCGTTTGTTAGGGTACTGCTCCGGCATTCGCCTGGTGTTGACCGGAGAAACCACGGAAAACTACCGATCAGAGCAGCCGGCCGCTAGAATTCTCCTCCAGACAGCAACTGAATTCGACCTAGCTGAATAGCCAGTGTCGAAAATCCTGCAGCCGTCAGGACTCGAACCTAGGACCTCCCGGTCAGAGACGCTGCAGTGCCATCAGTCGATGCACTGAGCTACCGCTCCCGGTACAGAAGTAATGATCTAGTCCAAGAACATTGCAGAAAATTAGGTCTGGGGACGATTTACACACCGCTTTGCCCTCGAAGTGTTTAATAATCATCAATCACTTAACCGAAAAAGCGTCACGTAGGACCTAGAACGAAAATCGCACTCCCTTCTCCCAGTGCAATCTGATCGTGCCTTGCGCCAGGCGCATTGGCCAGAGGCGCTCGAGGGGGAGTCAGCGCGTGCCCCCCGGCCCCCTCGCGTACCCCCCGCTGCCTGGCAGTGGCGCGGCGCGTGCCTGCGGCGGGGGAAGAGGGGCCTAAACGACGACGGCTGGCGCGGGCCGCAGACCACCTGGGAGTCGAACTCCAACAACCTTGAGCCGGTCGACGCGGTCATTTTGGGCGGGCGGACCTCTCCCTAAGCGCTTCATTGCTATCGCGACGAACGGACCGTTCCAGCCGTTATTGGGCTAATTTCGGGTTTGCCTTGTTGCTGGAAAAGGAACATGAAGCAAGTAAGAAGAGCAGAAGAGCTTACTAATTAATATTTCTCTAAAGCCTGATTTACATGTGACATTCTTTGACGTCTTTGGTTCTTTTGTCGCCATATCTGATTTGTCAAACTCAACGTTATGAGTAGACCAGTAGTCAGTTTTAATTTCTTTCATGAGGTTTTCGCCATATTTTACGTCGAGAATATAATATTTTTCACTATAGCAGTAATGCAATACTGAGGTAAAGACCACATGAACTAGATAGGACTCCACAACATGTGCCACTCATTATATTACAGTTTCAGCATTTATCGTGAGTAGGTTGGAGTATGTTTCTCTTCACGTTGAGTGACAAGACCGTTTATACTTTCTCCAACGACACAGTTTTTATTGTTTCTTAAGTTCAATTAGTCGAGATACAACTGCATGAACTTTCTCGCATTATTTCTAAATTTGCCATTAGCGAAAATTTATAGAGTTAAACGAAAAGGAGACTCACGCCATTCTATTAAGCTTCCCTTCTATCCGGGGAAAAAGTTCGAAGAAAAATTTTAAAATGGTTTTTAAATACAAATTAACAATTTCATAAATTTCAGACACAAGTTACGCGAAATCTACTACTTTTTTCAAAAAACTTTGCATTGCTTTTTAAAGAGCAAATTTTTACAACAGAATTTGTCTATCTTCAATTTTCTAGTTTGGAAATCATAACATTTTGGAATTTTCGAAAAATGGAGAGTTCGCCCAAAATGAGACTACCCCCTTATTTTTACTGTCCTTTGATACATACGAGTAGAAAATTAAAGGAAAAAAAATAGATCTAGTTTTGAGAGAGAAAAAGTAAAAAAAAATTAAATTGCCTAATTTCGAGAAAAATTATCCGAAAACTACTCACATTATCGAAAAATTGAACATGACATTATTTCAAGATCGGTCTTTAAAAAGAGATTCATTTGAGAAAAAATCTGTATCTTCAATATTATACTTGTAGGAAGACTCCCTCCAAAAATTGCACTTTTGCAATTTTCGAAAAATCGGAGTTTTCGACGATGAGACTTGCACTATTCTTTAAGCGTCCTTTCCTTTCCATAAGAGGACAAAGTTTAATGAAAAAGTTTGATGCCATTTTCGACAAAAGTTTGAAAATGTTTTTGAGGCTTGCAAAGTTCCCTCAAAAATTAGTTCAGATCGATCGGGGTATATCAATTTTGGAGAAAGTCGTCTGAACGGTTTTGGCGCTAGCTTTTACCGCAGACGGATGGACATACGGAAAGACTGACAGATGTTTTATCGTCAATCGGTGTTTCGGTATCAATGACCCACAAAACATAGATTCACTACGTGTTAAAGGAAGTAATTCCCTGTATACAGTAACATAAATTATCTATTTTTACGTTACCGGGACCCGGCAATAAGAGTTTTTCTGCCAAACATTCGCCGTTTTCCGGCGCACGACTTCAAACTTTCTCTACTTACGAAGTAATTGCGAGAAAGTAAGAAAAGAAATAAACAACCTTTGTGGAACTTCGGAAATACCTGACTTTTTTAGTGAGGGCGGGGCAAATGAAAATACTCATAAATTAACAGTCAAATTCTGTTAGACTAATTAAAAACTCGGTAATTGATCTTGTTGGACGCTATTTTCAAAAGTGATTATTGTCATTGGAGACATTTGTGCCAAAAGAAATGACAATTAGTACGTACGTGATCCGTTGGGTATAGTGGATAATGCATTTCACCAGACCCGGTGCTTGAGTGTTTCGTGAGGGGATAAGGATTTTTATTATGCTATCACATAACTCTGACACTATCATTATAACAAAATTGAATGAAAATTCCTTCGAAAACAGTCACGATTGGTTGCGGCAAAAATGGCAATTAATATAGGTTATGAAATTTCCGGAAGCGTAAATCAAATCCAATAACGCTAACTGCTACGATATAAGGGGCCATTTCACTGTGTATTTTGAACATTTTCTGCGCTTCCCGTGCTGATTGTTTCATTGTTTTACTATTAGTGAATCTGGCTGCGTGAACGGTTAAGGTAATCCGTCCTTTAAGTATAGTGCATGTTTTTGCTCGGTGGTGGTGTGGTGGTGGTGTTGGTGTGGTGGTGGTGTTGGTGTGGTGGTGGTGTTGGTGTTGGCGGTGGTAGTGGAAGCGGCGATCTTGCCCCGCTGGATGGCGAGATCCGCCGACCTATCATCGGCTAGCGGGATTCTCCCGAACCAGGTATCTCCCACCAGCGGGGCACCGCCCCAGTCGGCACAAGCTCTAAGATCCCCTACCGGACTCCCGGCGTGTGTGGTAGTGTAGTGCATGTAAGTGTAAGTATGTTGAAGGTAAGAATAAGTCAAGGAATGGGAAGGAAAGATCGCGCGCGGTCCGTGGCCTCTTTTGTATGGTACTATTCTGGCACTCGCTTGGTATTGATCGGAGAAACCAGGGAAAACTACTGATCAGAGCAGCCGGTCGCTAGAATTTCCTCCAGACAGAACTCGAGTTAGCTACCCGGCTAGTTTCAAAATCCTGCCACCTGTCGGGACGCGAACCACAGGACCTACCGGTCAGAGGCACATCAGTGACATCAGCTGATGCCCTAAGAGACCTTTCGCGGTGCTTCCGATGCTCGTGGTGCTCGCGGAAACACTGTCGGCCACGTCGTTGTTTTTGAAGAACTAGATCAAAATTTACTATGTAGCTCCGAATGCGAAGCTGCTTTTTGCATCAAGAGACGCTAAAATGAGTTGTAGGCAGGTCCGTCTCTAAGAGGATGCCTGAATTTCCTCTATGTGATTACGCACGGCGAAGGTTTCAAATTGTGTTGGAAACTATCAGCAGCACTGAAAGACGAAACTATTGTAAAAGTGAAGGAAGGTTGTAATATTTTTCCGAGGGCTTTCATCAAGCCGACAGCCGATTATCCTTCACGTCCCGATGGTATACATATTTGACCATGCATTAGACACCAACACACTCACAGGATCGTCTGATCTGGGACCAACAGTGCGCGAGGCCCACCGCGACAACACAAACATTAGAGATAACGGACAAATAACCATGCCCAAAGCGGGTCTGGAACCCGCGCCTCTTCGGACTGAAGCGCTGAGTCGGTGCACATTCTTAGTCACTTCGGCCATCCAGGTCTGCAGATACTAATAATAAATGTCCTAAAAGATGAAACAGTAATGGCTGTCGTAAACGAAGATCGTGGAGAAAATCCTCGCTGGGGTGCGTCGTTGACCCTTCTTGGTATGCCACTGGTAACGGTTTCTGGTAAACTCCGTAAAGTTTTAAGTCACATGCATTATGAAACTGAACAAAGCAAAATGCCTTCCGTCATTACATGTTTCACCCCAACAAAAAAGCAAACAACAAAATACATAAGAAGGAATTAAATTAAAAGTGAATTTACTGTTCTCTTTTGTAGATGAGCTTCCTAGCCATTTGTTGTGCATATATACACTACGCAATATTCGAAATTTGTAGGCGTTAAATTCAGTTTCGTACGTCTTATAAATACTTGTTGGTAATGGATCGTATACACTTTTAAAGAGCTTTTCTTATTTTTTTGTATTTTTTGTGGGATATGGATCACGGGATTGGTCAATTAATAAAACCCATTAGTTTGTCAACGTTTCGAAATATGTAATTCCTTCCTCAGGGCTTACTTATATACAAGACGGTCAAACTTCATGTCCGCCTTCAGACCAACTCCAGCATGGAGTTGCAACAGCACACAGGTCCATTGCTCGCCACGTCTAGTCAGGGCCACAGCCCGAAAGTAAGTGAGAAAGGAATTACATATTCCGAAACGTTGGCAAACTAATGTGTTTTATTAATTGACCAATCCCGTGATCCATATCCCACAATTTATTAATGGTCGTGAATTCTATAATGGTTTTAGTTTTTTTAGGATTTCCATACTTTTGCCCGAAATAGAATAGAAAGAATTTTATACTATGTATCTCTAACCTAATGTGACAGACGGTAAACAAGTAATTCTTTGATAGGGGCGAGAAAAAACAGAAGTTGAAACCAGGAAGCACGAACGATGGCGAGCATCACATCATCCGCACAGAAGGCAAGTGTCATTCATAAAAATATGTTGCCAATGAGGAAATTGAATAAAATGAGGAAAGTACTTAAAACCACACCTCATTTCATTTTAGAAATTTTAAAAATTAAATTGTGTGCAAAGTGACATCAATATTTTTGGCCTACAGCAGCAAAAGTGCTGTTGTCGAATGTGTGCAAAAGAGGGGTCCTGGAGCAGAAAAAAATTGTCTATTCTGAAACGGCACACTGAATACTGAAACATCTTTTTACTTTCTCGCTACGGAGTAGGGAGAAAAGAATTTAATGCTGCCCAAAACAACGGCGAATTTTCTATAGAAAAACTCTTATCTGGTAACGAAAAAGTGGTTAAACCAAGTTACTAAATTTAAAAAGGTTAATCCTCTAACACTTACAGAGTTAGAGAGTTACTACTCCATGTTTTGTGGGTCCTTGATACCGAAAAATCGAATTACTGCAAAATATTTGTCTGTTCGTCCGTCTGTCCGTTTATCTATGAACAACACTACTGACTAAATCATTCAACCGATTTTCTTCAAATTTGATATTCCCTTATCAATCTGCCTGATGTCGCCGCATCTTAAATTTGAAAGAAATTTTAATTTTGAGGGATACTTTTGTTGTATTTGCAGGATTCAGGGTGAATTACACATTTAATTTTTTCAAGTGATTTACTGTCACATAACAAATACCCTGAAACTAAGTAACTAAAACTGTACAAATTGCATAACGGCGTTCTTGCCGTATAGTGCCTTATCACCGGCAGCGGTGATTAGAGTCTCCGTGCGGTAGCTGGCGGCCCACGACTCGGCGTGCAGCGAGCGGCGGCGGTGGTAGTTAGGCGAGGTTATCATTGAACGAGAGCGCTCCGCTCCCGGCCTGTGACTTTATACCCCACCGCCCGGCGAAGGGGGAGGGGAGGGGCTGTGCCCCTCCACTAGCGGAGCGTAACTCCGACTCTTCTTCTAATTGGGGGGATACCACAACTTTACATTTTCAAAATTTTCAAAAAAAGAGCTCCAACGTCTTTGCTTAAATTTTGTAGTTGGATAGTGTGAAGGACGTTTAAGCGAATGTTGTAGGTCTCATACAAATAAAAGTATCCAAAGTTTTTTATGACAATCATTTATTTCAACAATTACACAACGTTTCGTAACTCGTTTTGTTACATCATCAGGTGCTGAACTAAATGGACACAGAAACTTAGTGAAGGGAACGCTATCCCATTGAATTATCTCACCAGCAGAACATTCAAGGAAACATCATGAAAAACCTCATTCGCACTCAGTTGATACCCATAACTAACCGTTACGAACAGACACTCCATTCAAAGTTTGAATCTACTCAAACTTATGGGTATCAACTGAGTGCGAATGAGGTTTTTCATGATGTTTCCTTGAATGTTCTGCTGGTGAGATAATTAAATGGGATAGCGTTCCCTTCACTAAGTTTCTGTGTCCATTTAGTTCAGCAACTGATGACGTAACAAAACGAGTTACGAAACGTTGTGTAATTGTTGAAATAAATGATTGTCATAAAAACTTTGGATACTTTTATATGTAAACATATATTGACAATCAAGAAGAAATATTTATTTGTAGGTCTCATGTTCGTTGAATACCCTGATTTTTAAAAAATTGTAAAAGTTCAATTTTTTTCGGAGTCTTCCTGCAACTACAATTATGAGGATATTAAGTTTTTCCTTAATTAAATCTGTTCCTTAAAGATAGATTTCCAAATAAAATCATGTAAAATTTTTCGAAAATGAGAGTACTTTTCTCGTAATTTTGTGTGAACATACGGGCGGAAAAGTACCTGCAGTTTTAGCACCACTAGCACCACTCTTCCTGGGTATCTAAAGAAGCCATCGACAACCCTAACACAGAGAGAAGCTGTTTTATTTGCCGTTAACTCATGTGTATATTCAAATTTAGTAATATATACATTTGCAACATGTACCCTTGTTATTTTTACGAATGTAAATATTTCCCTTCAGTCAACAAGTGTTCTTTTTTAATAAAGCTGACAAATAAAGCCTGTCATCCCCGGATGTACTCCTAACACAAATAACAAAAGGAGATCTCAACAAAACGGGCGCATGGTGACGATACATTATGTGTAGACGCAAAACAAGTGGCAATCTCAGCATATCCTTAATGGATCAGGGAAATTGGACGAAACTGATCGACATAGGGGTTATTGACACAGAAGCTGAAGTACATTACTTGATAAGGCATATGAAGTATTTTTAAAATTATACAATGTATAGTATTTGAGTAACTCCTCGAGTGTGCGGATGTGTGATTCCGTCACTCACGGCTAGACCACTTCCCGTGCACCAATCGAGACATATGAGGCATGAGACACATGAGACATCATTCGACGCGCCTCGGTCTCCTGGTGGGGAACTGATAATTAGGTTTTTGTAATCGGCTATAAGATTCTAAGAAATTCCTAAAAACTTGTTTTTTCGTGTTATCGCGCTGATATCTTTGCGAATATGCCGGGAATTAATCCAACGCCACCTAAACAGATCTATGTAGGTAGTGTTGATTATATTTCAGTATTTTCGTAGAGAAAGACGTTGACGTAGAGAAAGACGTAGACGTAGAGAAAGACGTAGACGTAGAGAAAGACGTTGACATACAGGAAGACGTAGACATGAACTAAGACGTACAGGAAGACGAAGAAGTCTTAGAAGACAAAGAATACGATAATACAAAAGCGAAGAATTTCCTTTCACGGAAAATGAACTAAATATGTGGAGGGCCTATTGAGTTACCCGGATCAGACGGCCGTGGGTGCACTTCTCCGAGAAGAGCATAGCGGTGTCATCGAACTGGTCACTGCGTCTGGGCTGCGGGGATCAGCGTTTTGACGTCAAAGAATATCGAGAAGATATGATTACGTAGCTTCCGCGGCCGGAGTATGTCCCTAGGCTGTCCGGGACAAGCCGCGTCGATTTGATTTTCTCGTAGCTGACGTTTCGGCCAACATATTGTGGCCTTCCTCAGAGCGTACTGCCCCTCAGAGCGTACTCAGAGCAGTACGCTCTGAGGAAGGCCACAATATGTTGGCCGAAACGTCAGCTACGAGAAAATCGACGCGGCTTGTCCGGGACAGCCAAGAGACAATATCGAGAAGAATTTTTATATGAGAAATCAGGATCGAAGTAACCTGGGGGTGCAACAAATAAGTGCATATTTGTTGACAACGTCGTGTGGGTTTCAAACTGATTTTAAAAATATGTACTACGACAAAGTGAAAGAAAGACGAAATAACTCTTGACGAAGTCAATTTCATGAAACAAATACATTACCTAAGTCCAGGAAAGCCAAAGGTAGAAATCGTGCTCAATATCACAAAATAATTGCAAAATTGAAGTGGTTAGTTCGCAACCTTGACAAAACATCTAAACTGAACAAAGAGGACTTTGAACGGAAGAAAGAAAAGAAAGAAAACTCAAACAACTGAAGAAAGTTTGAAACGTCACCGACGCCACATTCAGCTAGTCTCAAAGTAAACTAATGCGTGGTGCATTATTAGTATAAGTATTGTATAAATAATTATTTTTGATAATAAGTATAGTGTTTAATTGAAGAAACAGCAGAAAATAAACGTGTGTATCGATTTTAACTGTATAATGTCATCTGGCGATATGTTGTAAAGTAAGGTCCATATATTATATGCGGATTTCGTGTAGTGAGCTGTTGATGCTGACACCTGATTAATATGATTCCTAGGACGGATGTTGTAATTATAAATATATGTATTGCATGAAAATGTTCCTACCCCTCAGTAAGACAGTTTTGTCAAAACTGGAGATTCTTAAATAAATATATAAATAATTTATTGAATTTGCTTTGGGCATTAAGCCTGGTGGCAAATTCTTCACAATTATTGAACATCTAATACCATAATATATTCAATAATGAACAGTAAAATACATACAATTCAATATTTAGTACAAAATTACTCCATTTAAGGCATGCTTAATAAATGCAGAGGCCCTTCACAGACTACTGATGTTATCGCTTACACTATTACTAGAAGTTAATCTTAACCTAAATGTCTTGATGTTTGTGGGAAAAGTCCATTAGTTCTGCAGGCAAGCTATTCCATGACTCGATAGTCCTATTTACAAAAGAGTATTTTCCGACATCAGTTCTTTGTTTTCGTGGACATATTTTTCTAATACGGTCGTGACATGCTAAGTAGACGGGTTCCTGCATTCTTTCGTGAATTTCCCTCTATGCCGGATCGTTCTCTAACGCTTTGTAAATCATACACAACCTTGTTTTTTCCTTACGGCTTTCCCTATAGGCAAGGAAATAGTAAAATTCAAAGCTCAGTGAAGAGATACTTGCAGGAATGACTTGAATAGCATTTGCTTATTATTCGTACGATATTTTCTCATGTATTTTGCAAAATATATGAGAAGAGCTGCATTTAGGCTGAATGGATTTGAATGAATTCTGAATGCTTCCATTTTGTGTTTGTATTGAGTGACCCAGAATTTTTTTCCCTTATCCAATTGCAGAGTGTTTCTTTTCAATGGCACACGCGATTGCTTGTTTGAAATGCAAAACTGTATTGAACCTGTTTTTCATTAGTCTATTATTAATTTGTTATTATGAAATAGTTATTACTTGTTTATTACAGTTATTTTCGTTTCTAATTAACCAAACCATACGACTTTGAAAGCAGCAATGTTTGGTATTTTCAGGACGGGCGAAGGTGAATTTACTATTTTCATCTCAACTTGCGGATGAATGTTGAATGATTTAGCAAAAACCATGTTCGTTAAGTTATGATTTAACAGAATCAGGGCATTTGACTTTAAATTTTTAGTTTTTTTCTTAAGGTTATTTACCATTTAATTTCATAAAGGCAAAAATTTAAGAATGACTCATTTATTTATATACAAAGTAAATATTAGAATAAAATGCACCAACAAATTAAGCTCAGTGCGTGATCATTACGGTCGAAAAATACACATTAACGACATTAAATAGCAATAATACGAGAATATTTATCCCTTTCCACAAACTTTCATTTTTTGCTTCGCGTTTAGGAGAAAGTAAAAAAGTGATGCCATAATGACGGAAAGTAAAAGTAGGTGTCGGGAATAGTAGCCCGCGGATGGCTAGCCTAATGTTGGCTGAGCCGAAATTTTGTTGTGAGTGTTCGGGACCTCACACGTCGTCAGTTCTCATCAGAGGACCACCAGCTTAGTCTGAGGGGAGAGCTCGTCATCCTCGGAAAGACAATTCTCATGGAGTTGTGGCGCCCACAGTTTCTTGACACAATTTCACATTGTTTGCTATTGCTGACGTAACTGTACACCGTTTTTTAGTCGGGGTTCTTCCTCAAACTCCTACCAAGGCAGTTGTAGACATCGTTGCACGTTATTATACAGTACATCGTTGCTCGTTATTATACAGTATATCGTTGCACGTTATTACACAGTAGTTGATTATTTATTTTATTAATTAATTTATTGATTACTGTTTTAGGCAAGAATTAAATTAGTTATTAAAGATACTTATGTAGACGATATATTATAATCTACAGAAGCCAACAAACATACACATAAGCAAGTAAAAGACCCTAATTAAATATTGATTTTTAATTTTTGCCTACGCGTGTATTAACTTTCCTGATTTAATCAGTCTCATAGCAGATAAATAGTGAAAATATTCTTCCAAAGTGTTGATGTTTAAACATATTTCCCCAGAAGAAACTTGTAATTTTTAACACTATTAGCTTAATTCAAAGAAACTCGCCACAACATAATTTGGTTTTCTGATTTAGAGAAATCATCGTGACAGTATCAGCCTAACAGAACACGATATGGAAGAAAGTATTACACAAGTCGTAACATCAATGCCTTTCCCCTCATTTTTGGAGTTATGTTAAATCCAAGGAATTGAAGGAAATCTCTCCCTCTAGGAAAAAAAATTTCTCAAAAGCAAAATCTTCACTCTAAAAACTTAATGTTACTACTTGACCATTGACCTGGTAAATCAATGTCACATCAAAATTTAGGAAGATTTTCATAAGAAATCCTAATCGAAGTCCTAATCGTCCTACAGGAGTGGGTTCGTCTTTTATCTTGCTTTTGAATATTAAAATAAATACAGGCAAGTTAACTTTTAACTTTTACAAAGTTTTGATATATTCTACCAAATCTTCTGATACAATTTCGTTAAGAATTTACACATTACCTAGAAATTCATATTACTTGCTGTAGTGTTCAGCAATTTCCTAAATATTGGTCAACTGCAGTTGTACCTTTTCTATTTGTAAAATACTTTGAATGACCCAATATAATCTTTCACTTTTACACAAACACAATGAAATACCTTTATACAATTTACAAAAAAACATCAAATCACATACACTGCTGAAAGAAAATTTACATGTGCAATATACACTTTGCATATACATTTTAAAATAACTGGTACAATGAATAAGATCCCTTTAATAAGCGGTTTTACTGTCACGCAACTTATTAACCTTTTTACTATTTAATTACAAACAATTTAAATCATGAATTGCAGAAAAGAATATTCATTAGAAGAACAAATATAGTAGTTAAACAAAAGAATTAAAAGAATAAATTTTACACCTTTTTGCATGAACAATTTATCTGAATTCTCGTTACGATGGAAAAATACTGGAAAGTTACGCTTAATAGCCGATAATTTAAATGCCTGACTATCTCTTTCTGGGCGTGAGGTGAATTCTATATATTCTTATGCGTGATTTACCCTCCTCTCAACTGTTCTTTTAAAAGGGATTTTGTCGAAGTTTTAAAATCTGGTCTTTTGACTCACGACGTCACCGCGATGACACGTTTCTGCCAATCCAGAAGACGGCGATGGTCCGTTGCGTCCAAAGTCGAATTAGCCTCTTGCGTCGTGAAAAACCGTCCCTCGTCGATTTGTTGCACGCTGACTTCGCGAAGTAACACAGCTCGACGGCAGTCTCCAACTAATATGAATGTCCAAGCGAAATATAACGCAAGACAGTACAGGTCCGTTCCGTCCGAAGGTTCACAGCAGAAAAGAAAAAATACTTGGAATGTCCGTGCGAAATATACCGCAAGACAGTACAGGTCCGTTCCGTCCGAAGGATCACAGCAGAGAGAAAAAATACTTGGAATGTCCATGCGAAATATAACGCAAGACAGTACAGGTCCGTTCCATCCGAAGGTTCACAGCAGAAAGGAAAAATACTTGGAATGTCCGTGCGAAATATAACGCAAGACAGTACAGGTCCGTTCCGTCCGAAGGTTCACAGCAGAAAGAACGTTTTTCCCTGCGGTGCTGATCGCGCCGTCATAAATTCTTCAAGGCGATTCCTGATTGGATGTTGATTTCTACTACGTGAGTGCGTTCAGAACTTTTACTCAGAATCTGATACAGAATAACCTTTCTCGCTGGCGCACCCCCCTGTAGTCCAGCGGTACTATAACTGCTTTGGTCGTAGTTTAACATTGTCGCGCGCTATTTCAACAATGTGACCGACTTATGAGCGGTTACATTATGTATGGAAAAAAGAAGAGGAAGGGGTTCCTTAGCTCAGGAAATCATGCCCACCGATAGTCTGAGGTGTACGTCACATACAATTCTTTTACTATTTTTTGACGAAAACAATCAAATCTAATCAATTTCATCTCTTCAGATATCAGAATATATCTTTAGCACGTTTTGCAGACACATATTTTATATTTCTGTATGGGACAAGATGGCGGTTTTAAAAAAGTTAGTACGTATTCCTTCCAAGGAAATGTAGCAGTGTTCCCATGTAGATTAACAAATTGTAAAAAAAACATATAACTTCTAAATGTTTCTGTGGGGGCCAATGGTCAACGGTTAGACCGCTCGTCTTCCACCTCAAGATATCAGGTTTCAAACCTCGGTCAATCCATGTAGATCACGAGAAAAAGGAGAACGTAGGCTTCCGCGGCTGGAATTAGAACTTTCTTGGCTATCCGGGATACGCCGCGTCCAGAGCACAGGTGCCGACGTTTCGGTCGCCATTCTGCGACCTTCATCTGGGCGTAGTATTGCGCTATTTACGAGAAAAAGGGTTTGTGATAGGTCTAGACGCCTTTGATCCTCGGATGTGAAGAGTATGTAGCAAAGAGCTAGTAAGATCTCTGCTTTGACAAACTGTCTATATAACACACCACTCATTGGTTCGATTTATTCTTTACATTACACATTTTTCAAATATGCATTTTTTACACCATTTTTACAAACTTCTATCAAGTAATTTTACAAAGTATCGCCGTATTCTCCAGTTATACGCAATTTTCTACTTGAAAAATCCTGCTATCAGCAAAGAAGAATCTAACCTAGACTTTCCAAGTATACAATCGAATCCCCATAAAAAAATCCTAGTTATAACTGTAGACGTTTGTAAACCATGATTACCTTACTCCCATAAGCTGGAAGGACGATTGAAAATTGCCTTCAACCTTTTTAAGTCAGCTGTGTCACGGTACAAATCGTACGTAATATTCTATTCTGGTGGAAATCGTAATCGTAATGGTAAGTGGAAATCGTAATCCCAGCAACGAAGAAAAATTAGGCGTCCCATGGTGACAAACCTTTCGATACATCCCACGGAAGGCGGCGCTACGTTCTTCTCTGAACCAAAATGGTGTGCCTAGAGAAATCGCAAAAGTGACGATCTTAGCACTGATTAACAGTAACACGAATCTTTCATAATTATGTTGGCGTTAGCGTCCGGTTTGGCGTCTCAGGTTGAACCTTATGAACTATGCTTAATCGTGCAGCAACAAAATTTCAGCATGTTATTCTGAACAGTGCGTTGAATTGCACGGTTTTTCCTACGCTTCTGACTCCAAGCATTTCCAATATAATATTTCTTCGATACTTTTAAGACGACATCTATTTCGAAAATTATTTTTGCACAAATGACAGCTTCATAGAAAATATAAGGCCAATCTCACAGGTCCGAAAGCTATTTTGAACCACTCTACATAAGGAAATTTTGTATTTTACCTTAAGAAACAACAATAGAAATCAGAGACTCTTATCGAAACGACCTGTCGAACAGAACGATCGCTTTCCGAAATTCCGGCTAGCGGTACCTTCCGAGCGGAAATTAGGCAATGAGATAGGGCGGACCGTCGCGAAGCGGGGAGCGGGGGCGGGCGATAAGGCGCGGCGCGGGGGAGCGGGAGCCGCGGGCGCGAAGGCGAGCACAGATCCCACTTTGTGGCGCGAACGGTTGTTGAACGATAAGGCGTGACGTCCAAAGCCACCTGCAAACACGCGGCCGAGGCGCGCGCCCGCCCCGCCTCCCGCGCACGCACGCGCCTGGAGCGTGGGCGGCTCCGGGCCAGGGAGACCGTGGGGGCCATGCCCCCTCCTTCCAAATGTACACAGTTTCAAAATATTTTTAAAAATATATGAGAATACTTTGTACTTAAAATGGTATATTGGTTGAAAATGTATTAAATTGTAAGAACAATTATTGTCAATGGCACACTCATTATAGGAGGCCTCATGGGGATTCATCCCCTCAGAATTCACATTCACATGAAGAGCTTTTACTGAGACTAACCCCACTCCCCTAGCACGCCTGCAGCGTGGGCGGTTGCAAAGGAAGCCTTGGGGGGCCAATCCCCTCTTTCGAAATGTACACCGTTACGAAAGACTTTTAAACTAGTGGTAATATAAACAGCACGAAATTTCTCGCCCGTATTCTCACACAAAATCACGCAGAAAGTACTGAAATTTTGAAAAAAATTACAAGATCTTATTTCAAAATCTATCTTTAAGGAACAGATTTCATTAAGGAAAAAAGTTTCTATCTTCATAATTGTAGTTGTAGGAAGACGCCGAAAAAGTTTCGAATTTTTGTAATTTTCGAAAAATCAGTTTTCAACAAAAATGAGATATACACCATTCTCTTTAACGTCCATCATATTATCCAGTAGCAAAATGTAATAAAATACGATGGAGCCATTTTTTTGAAAATTTTGAAAATATCTCAGGGCTTCATGTAAAGTACGGACGGACGGACGGACGGACAGACGGACGGACAGTGGGTTTGTTCAGCCTTCACAATATCGTTTATAAAATACACATTTCCTATAAGTGTACTATTATTATTATTATTATTATTATTATTATTATTATTATTATTATTATATCTTCAATATGTACCACATTTGTTTATTAAAGGCATACAATCCATTTTATATTATAAATTTCGAATATACGACATAATTAACACAAAATATTATATTAAGCATTAAGTTATCATGTCTCTTAATAAACAACATTAATTTATCGCAATTATAATTGTTGTTGGTATTGGATAAACAATATTTCCTTTGTTGGCGAATTCAGTGCGCCGCGCGAGTAATTATGTAACAGAAATCAAGGCGTGTAAATAAAGGTTAAACTCTCATAAAATCTCGGAACAGCTCACACTACAAAAACGTTCTCTTGAATGAATACAAATGGCAATTGCAGTGTAGAGAAAATAACAATCCGAAATTTCGTTGACAGACTCCTTGAAAACATTCTTTGTCCCTACGTACATCTGACCCTAGGCACGACAGTTACCCCTATTAAACAGAGAAGTTCCAATTAAATATTTCTGAAATCATTGTTTGCGTGGGGTGTCTCGTGCTCTGCGACCGACGATGTGTCTTACACGCGTGTATTAAGTTATTTACAAACAGCTAAAGCTTGTGGATATGGAACACGTGTGTAATACGCTTTTATTTCATTTGATTTATTAGGACAAAAAAAAGTAAAAACTGTATATGACGTATGGGGGTATTTTAACAATCAAAGTTACCAGCTTACATAATCTGCAGATTTGATTTTGTAGTTTTGTCGACCAAAAAGGTAATCCCCACCCCGATGTTTGATATTAATTGCGCAAGCCCAGGGCGTGAGTGTCACCACAGGCTTTCAACTTCGCGAGTGGGGCGAGTCAAGATGGCCGCAACAAATAAGATCTTTTTTTATAAACAGTTAAATTATCCCAGGTACGTGAACAGGTACACCATTTTTTAATACCAGCATCTACGCAGCGTATTTGACAAGAGTTAAATGTATGCATATGATTTAACTATTAGTAAATAAATAAATAAATTTATAAAAATAAAAATAAAATATTCGCACCTCGCGGATCATATGTTTTCTTGTTTTGCTTTGGTCTTTGCATTAGTACATTCCGCAATCCTTCGGGCCACAGAGCGACTGCCATGCTTCATCAGGGTAGCGAAATGGCCAACCCAGAAGAATGAAATTAAATTTAATTTTAATGGTGATTATTATTAGGGTTATAGCCTGAATTTTTATTATTGTTATTTTCATCATCACTATATTGCGTTTTTGAAATGGAATGTCAGGAGGCATTCGTTTTTTCGCACAATTATCTGCAAATGTTTCAAGTCAATGAACTATTGGAGAAGGGTAATAAACTCAACGCTTGAAGACCAGTTTAGGTGACTCAGGGCATTAATTGATGTGCAGTGCCTCTGACCGGGACGTCCTAGGGATCGAGTTCCGGAAGATTTTCGACATCGCTAGCATCGATTTTCGACTAGCAACATCACTATGCCGAAATCAGCCGCTGTCAGTAGGAGAATTCTTCAGACGGCCGACTGCTCTGATCGGTAGTTTCCCGTGGTTTATCCGATCAACACAAAGGAAATGCCGTATCAGTATCCTAACAAACGGGCCACGGAGCGCCCGCGATCTTTCCTTCCTCTTCCTTGTTCCATCCTCACCGCTTACTTACAAAGGCTTACATTTACATTCACTACACTACCACACATTCCGGGAGACCAGTCGGGAGCTTAGAGCTTGTCTCGGCTGGAAGATACGTTGTTGCTATAAAGAATGTGAGCGATGGGCAGGTCGGCGCCGGATCTCATCATCCAGCTAGGGAAGAACATCGCCACTTCCTGCGACAAAAACATGCACTACACCTACGTGACTAATGACTTTCGCAGCGGAATCACAAATCAATCGATCAACGTTTGAAGATGGGATTGTAAGAAGTTGGGGGAAGAGGATGAGAGTTTGCTCGTGTTTGTGGGAAGTTACGGTAGAGTGAAATTATAGGGCTCACATTACAGAAATACTATAGGACTCGATATCAAATAGTCTTATGCCACATTTTTGTAAACATTGTGATATTATCTATAACAACCTTTCAGTTTGTGTCTCTGTAAGTAGTATTTTATTTTGACAACAAAGAGAAGAATTTAGTAACGTTTCTTAGAGATTCCCTATTGTTCTAGGAAGGGATGTGTCACATTTTCCCTTTAATTAAATTTCAATCATCAGACTGAATAAACATTTCAAGACAATGAGCAGAATTCCTCAATACACTTTCACAAAACTCTACTACACACCATGTATTAGGCTTACAGAACACATATACACTGCATTCCAAAAAGGATAACGTAGCATCACAGCATTTGGACCTCATAACATGAATAAATTCAACAATAGCCGTAGGTAACACATATCACAAGGATTCGACAGAACATGGCAGCGCTCTTATTATAAGTTAGTTTTAATGGGTACGCCAAAATATCCACATTCAGTCTTACAATTTTAGATAGGATTGAACGGTTTTTGGATACATTTTAACAAACAAGAAAATCAATTTTTGAATACAATATTTGACAGCATGATGAAGAAGCCTATTAAGAATAAGCTGATTCTTGATACTCGAAAAGAAATCTAAATGGAGATACGTCAATTTGGAAGTAAACTCTCAATTGCTATCGTATCTTCATCATCCATTTCCCTCATAACGTGAATAAACTTAACAACAACAGTAGATCATACATGAAAAACTTGGTGATATTAACAATGAATAAAAATATAAATCCACTTAATGGACAACGAAGAAAATGGAGCATGATCTTTACATATTCTAATCCTTACATTAAAAATCCATTATTTCATCATTTCCCTTCATTCACTCACACATGCATACAACCGCACGCACACACACGGACACACACACACATATATACACTTACAAATGTGTGCACGTGCACATAACCTCCTATTTACAATCGCTGGATCGTCAAACTGCTTCCGTTTGTTCTTGACCACCATGTTTGTACCTTCGTACAGTATTCCGGGTAGACCCAGGTTGAAGCTAGGAAGTGGCAATGCGGAGCAAGTTGGTTGCTACAATAAAGCCAGGAGATTCGACATTCCTCAGCACGGAGATTTCAATTTTAAAGAGATAGGTATATGAATTAATATGCGCAACGCATCTTGTTGTTACGCTTTCGAGGTATCGGAAGTGATATCTTTGAGAATATTCTCTGACGGTTCCAATGGCGTGGGAAGACCACACACGGTGTGGGTGGAAACGATAGTGACTGGGAGAGGCAACTGCCGACATGACACAGGCATGACTCTGTTCTTAAATGTTTGTTCCCAATATATTAAGTTTATCGATCATAATGAAATCAGACTTTCAATTTTGACGAAAAGTGATTGAGCTAGGATTTCTAGTCGGAATGAAAGATTAAAAATAAAACCTTACTCTATGGTAAAAAAAATATCGTGTAGTGTGACAAGAAGACACGGAAGAAAAATAATTTCGATACATCGCTTTGTAAAGTAGGCATATGCAGATACGTACTAAATATTTTATTCAAACACGTTATTTATTCATTTTATGTCAAAAAAACAGTTAAAACTGCATTTGACGTGCTATGGGGAGAAGTGAATTCTGTGCACATTTTCAAAATTCTGTGATCCCTACACTAAGTCATATACTACTTGAATTTTGAATGAAAAAATGAAAAAAAAAAACACGCTCCCATGTAATAAAATCTATTCTCAAGGTTAAATAAGCAATAAATTTTGGGCTGTTATCCATAATATCCTTCGTCAAGTAATAATACTTCCTGCCGCGACAACATGGAAACGATAATTTGAATAAGTATATTTCCCACTGAATTCTAGAAGACGTGCACAGATAATGAAGTTACATTTATGTCCAGAAGCGAAACAAAGGGCCATCTCAGAATTTGCTCAATGGATCAGGGAAACTCGACGAAAAATCTGATCGAGATGGGGGTCATTGTCCCAAAAACTGCGATACAATACTTGTTACATATTGTTTAGAATTATACAGTCCAATGGTAAATAAAACATTAAACATCACTGTTAAAATTAATGTAACTTTCCTTGTGATGCTCAGTATAGTCTCTAATTGTATAGAAGCAGTTATGCAGCAGAAACGATTTCACTTTGTATTTAAACTTTTCTATCGAATTTAATCGTTTAATGCCATCTGGCAAAGTGTTGTAAAATAATGTGCATGTATTGTATGTGAATGTTTTGTAATGAGTTGTTGATACTGTCACCTGATGAATATGATTTCTACGTCGAGTGTTATAGTAATAGACATCAGCATTTTCTTAAAAAAACCGCCGTGAAGCGAGTCATTTTTGACAAAAACCACTAATTCGTAAATCAACAGACAAGGTAATGGTAAAATTCCTAGATTAATGAAGAGAGGCTTACAAGAATCACGTGGGTGGAATTTGGTTATAATTCGTACAATTCGTTTTTGTAATCTAAAAGTCTGGGAGCTATAAAATGTATTTCCCCACAATGTTAAGCCATATCTCAGGCGGGAATGAACATTCGCGAAATATACACAACGAGCAGTATGAAGGCTGACTGAATTTACAAGAATTCTGAACGCGTAGCATAATGAACTTAATTTTGTGTTTAATTCATTTAAATGGACGTTCCATTTAAGGTTTGACTGAATTATTTATATATCTATATATATAAAAGAAAGTCGTGTTAGTTACAGTATTTATAACTCAAGAACGGCTGTACCGATTTGGCTGAAAGTTGGTGAGCAGGAAGCTTAGGTCCAGGAGACGGACATAGGATACTGTTTATCCCGTTCGACAGCGTTCCTGTGTGAGAACGCACGTTTTCGCGTGATTTCGCATGTTAGCGGTCATTGTTGCCTGTGGTAACCCATTGTTGTAACGCCGCACTGATAACAGAAGGCGATAATGATAGCCGCCTTTCGTTCGCCGTTTATCTATATATATAAAGAAAGTCGTGTTAGTTACACTATTTATAACTCAAGAACGGCTGTACCGATTTGGCTGAAAGTTGGTGAGCAGGAAGCTTAGGGCCAGGAGACGGACATAGGATACTGTTTATCCCGTTCGACAGCGTTCCTGTGTGAGAACGCACGTTTTCGCGTGATTTCGCATGTTAGCGGTCATTGTTGCCTGTTGTAACCCATTGTTGTAACGCCGCACTGATAACAGAAGCCGATAATGATAGCCGCCTTTCGTTCGCCGTTATCTATATATACTAAAGAAAGTCGTGTTAGTTACACTATTTATAACTCAAGAACGACTGTACCGATTTGGCTGAAAGTTGGTGAGCAGGAAGCTTAGGGCCAGGAGACGGACATAGAATACTGTTTATCCCGTTCGACAGCGTTCCTGTGTGAGAACGCACGTTTTCGCGTGATTTCGCATGTTAGCGGTCATTGTTGCCTGTTGTAACCCATTGTTGTAACGCCGCACTGATAACAAAAGGCGATAATGATAGCCGCCTTTCGTTCGCCATTATCTATATATATAAAAGAAAGTCGTTTTAGTTACACTATTTATAACTCAAGAACGGCTGTACCGATTTTGCTGAAAGTTGGTGAGTAGGAAGCTTAGGGGCAGGAGACGGACATAGGATACTGTTTATCCCGTTCGACAGCGTTTCTGTGTGAGAACACACGTTTTCGCGTGATTTCGCATGTTAGCGGTCATTGTTGCCTGTGGTAACCCATTGTTGTAACGCCGCACTGATAACAGAAGGCGATAATGATAGCCGCCTTTCGTTTGCCGTTATCTATATATACTAAAGAAAGTCGTGTTAGTTACACTATTTATAACTCAAGAACGGCTGTACCGATTTTGCTGAAAGTTGGTGAGCAGGAAGCTTAGGGCCAGGAGACGGACATAGGATACTGTTTATCCCGTTCGACAGCGTTCCTGTGTGAGAACGCACGTTTTCGCGTGATTTCGCATGTTAGCGGTAATTGTTGCCTGTTGTAACCCATTGTTGTAATGCCGCACTGATAACAGAAGGCGATAATGATAGCCGCTTTTCGTTTGCCGTTATATCTATATATACTACACCTATTATATATTTACGTTATACCCATATATACTTCACCTATGCACCAAAATACAGGAACAGTAATGAATGATTAATCTACTTAATTTTTTTATTTGCATTTTCTAATAAACAATTTAACTTAATAAATTCCAAAATCTGCTTATTTATTGCCTTTAACAGCCGATCCCTATTATTACAGCTTTGTATTTCTCTCTTAAACAAAAATCAATTCCAAAAAAAAAAAACCGCTCTGCTACGTAATAGATTTTTTTATTATGTATTTAATATCAGAGCGTTTTTTGAAATTCTTCTTTGTTTGAGAGAAAAACACAAATCTGCATTAGCTTTATTATCACGAGTGCAACAAGGATAGTACAGTTTCTCACAGTGAGTGCGACGCGAAAAAAAGATGGGACCGACTGTTAAGGCGGAACAGAGTTCGCCGGGTCAGCTAGTATATATAAAAAAGAAAGTCGTGTTAGTTACACTATTTATAACTCAAGAACGGCTGTACCGATTTGGCTGAAAATTGGTGAGCAGGAAGCTTAGATCCAGGAGACGGACATAGGATACAGTTTATCCCGTTCGACAGCGTTCCTGTGTGAGAACGCACGTTTTTGCACGTTTTCGCACGTTTTCGCACGTCTTCGCGTGATTTCGCATGTTAGCGGTCATTGTTGCCTGTTGTAAGCATTGTTGTAACGCCGCACTGATAACAGAAGGCGATAATGATAGCCGCCTTTCGTTCGCCGTTATATCTATATATATAGTCGTGTTAGTTACACTATTTATAACTCAAGAACGGCTGTACCGATTTGGTGAGCAGGATGCTTAGAGCCAGGAGACGGGCATAGGATACTGTTTATCCCGTTCGACACTGTTCCTGTGTGAGAACGCACGTTTTTGCACGTACGCAGGGCAATAAGGATAGTACAGTTTCTCAAAGTGAGTGCGACGCGAGAAAAAAATGGGACCGGCTGTTAAGGCGGAACAGAGTTCGCCGGGTCAGCTAGTTTAATATATTCTTAATTCCTATATTCTTATTTTATATTCTTATATTCGTTATTCTTAATATATTTAAAATTTTAAAATATCGCGCACTTGTCAATGAAATACTAATTCTGATTAGAAATATCAAACAATAATGATATTGTAAGGACTGGCTTGCATCATGAAAAATCGTAAGCTACATAGAAATTATTTAACTCTTGGTTAAATTAATTGTATCAAAGAAACTGGGTCTCCTTCTGTTCTTTCTTCTTTATTTTACTTCCAATGGTTTTTTTCCACTGTATTGTTCACATTTAAAGTAGAAAAAACGTTTAGATTTCGTTCAAGTAAATATTCCGAAGTGAAAGTGATAGTGTACGAGTATTTTGACGAAAGCAGACTAACAGAGAATAAAAGGGTTCGAGTACAAACTAGTAGTGCATGTACTTTCTCGCCTGTAATTTCACGCAAAATTACGCGAAAAGTACTCACATTTTCGAAGTATTATACTTAACCTTCTTTCAAAATCTATCTTTATAGAACAGATTTCGATATGGGAAATTTCTATCTTTAATATTTTAGTTGTAGGAAGACTGAAAAAATTTGAACTTTTGCAATTTTTGCAATCGCTCAGGGATGTCGGTACATCACTGGCTATTTGGCCCATGACAATCTTTTCAAGAAGTCAGTTGACAGTTCCAAATTTAGCTATATTAATTCCAATTTCTTCTTCTAAAGTAAAGAAATTATTCATTAAAATGTAATAATACATCAGTAGGTTTTAAATTGTCAGAGTGAAATTAAACATTTTGAATCGAAAGTATCTTGATTTCGTAATGTATTTACTTTAGGGGGCAGTCATTACCTTCACAATATCATACCTTTCGTACCTTCCATTACAATTCTTTGTGTTTTGGTTCTCGATTCCTCCACTCCATAGCGTGCCTGGTCAGAAACGCACAGAAACCCGAAATCTATATAAAATTAACTTTAAGAAAAAAGTCAAAAAAAGTATCGCTATACAATTAATGAGACTATTTAATTTTTTGTTTAAAATCATTTAAACTTTTAGAAATATTAAAATGGTCACTCTCGCACAGTACCGGGCCCTTACTTTGAAAAACAATTAATTATAAAATGTGGAGTTTTCGTACGGATCCAGATATTATATTATATTATATTATATTATATTATATTATATTATATTATATTATATTATATTATATTATATTATTATATTCATTATCATCTTCATCATCTAATTCGTGGCAACTGGGCCCCAAAGGAAGACTGCTACCTAGCATATATCCACCCGCATTGACACTGGCGATGTCGGCGATTATGCAGGGGAGAAAGCGCGGTATTCCTTTCCGTGCGTGCATTAGCATGGTCCACGCGCGGGCGCCCTTCCATCGTCACGACTCGCCCGCAACCATCATCACCTCTCGAGATATTCCACGCGTCTCCTCGAACAGGAAGCGTGCGGACGATTTCCCAAAGAATCGCCCTCGTTTACTGGAATAATGTATAATGCATCGATACTCAGATTCTTCCAACGCGCAGCTTTTTCTCACGTTTATGCAGAACATTTCAAATTCGTCCCCCTTTCTCAGACACGAAAATTTTGTTCCTATTCCTGAGTCACTTGAAATCTCTTCAGCATCTACTGGCTGAGTGAAGCTCAAAGCCAGCATTGCGCTGTCACTGCACCGACTCTGGCCCTGAAATCGTAGAGTTCGAGTCCCCACAGTGGCTGATTTTAGACACTATTCTTAAGTTTTTCTAATGTGGCGGCTGAGGGTAGTATCTCCAAGATGGAATTCGGCACATTTTGCATCTTTCTTGGTCCTGCCGCAAGATGTCGCATGATCGCGACCGCATTAAGCAAGCTGCAGATCAAGCGACTCTACCGGCAGGACTGAGAATGACTCAAAAAGACGTGCCGAATTCCATCTTGGAGATAATAACCTCAGCCGTCAAGTGTAGGTAGATAGATCGAATTCAGCCGCTGTCTGGGGAAGAATTGTAACTGGCTGCTCTGATTGGTAGTGGATTTTTAGACTAGTACCTGCTCCGAACGCCTGAACAGTATCTTAAAAGTTGGCTCTCCATGCAGTCGGGGAGAAACGCCACCTCCAGGCATAAAATACATTTACTACACTGAGACTAAAGACCATCGTAGCGGACATGCCCGGAGATATCAATTAATCAATCTTTAGGACACCATCAATTTCCTATGATTTCTGAGAATGTAGACAAAATTTATACATCAGTCTGTCGTATCTTGCATGAATGTGTGTACCCTCAATCCAGAACACAATAATATTCTGTCAATGGAATTTACATTTAATGGTTCAGAAAATTTACGTCACAACACCTTCCCAAACAGAAAGGGTATAATGTCCATCAGCTCACGATATAGTAGCATTATAAATTTAAATCAATTGAATTAAATTAATGTATATGTAGATTAATTTAAATAAGAAATATTTGAGTGACTTTGAAACATTGTTAATCAAGCAATGGCCCGCTGCGCAACACGTACTAGAAAGTGGTGCTTCGGAAAAGGAGAATTTGTGAATTTCTAAAACAAGATATTCATCTACTGCTGTCAAATTCGAAATGTGTATTATGTTGAAAGCAATAAAACACATTGGGTGTGACTTTATTCGTCATATAGTCATGAAAAAACAATACTTTATTAGTTTTTGAATATGATAATAGACAAGCTACATTGCGACTATGTGACTATTTAAAAAGAAATAATGGGAATATTTACTCATCGACTAGTCATCAGTAGTTCCGAATAATGGTATGGTAAACGTGTTTTCGAAGCTATAAACAAAAGGTAGTTCCATTTCTGATTATCCATAAGTCTAAAGTACAGAAAAAAAGAAACATATCAACAATCTACTTTAACATAATATTGATGTTTTCCTGGTCATTTTGTTTGCAGAATGCATGTCTGACATAGTGAATTACTGTTTACAAATAGTTTATTTAATGATTTATTTACTTAACGTCAAAAACAGTTAAAAATATGTTTGACCTGCTTTGGGGAGAAGAGAATTCTGTGCACGTTTTCAACGTTCTGTGATCCCTACATTAAGCCATATACAACTTGAATTTTGAATTTAAAAAAACACGCTCCGATGTAATAAAATTTATTTCCAAGGATAGATCAGCAATGAATTTTGGGCTCTTATCCATCATGTCCTTCGTCAAGGAATAAGACTTCCTGCCGCGACAACATGAAAACGATAATTTGAATAACTATATTTCCCGCTGAATTCTAGAAGACGTGCACAGATAATGAAGTTACATTTATGTCCAGAAGCAAAACAAGGGGCCATCTCAGCGTTTGCTCAATGGATCAGGGAAACTGGACGAAAAAGGCTGCGGTACAATACGTGTTACAGGTTGTTTACATTTATACAGTCCAAATGGTAAATAATGCATTAAATATCACTTATTTTAACATTATATCAATTAATGTTACTTTCCTTGTGATGCTCAGTATAGTCTCTAATTGTATAGAAACAGTTATGCAACAGAAACGATTTCACTTGGGATTTAAACTTTTCTATCGAATTTAATCGTTTAATGTCATCTGCCAAAGTGTTGTAAAATAATGTACATGTATTGTATGTGCATTTTTTGTAATGAGCTATTGATACTTTGATAGTTAATTTTAATTTATCGTAAAGACACGAAAAACTGTATGGGACACGAAAAAGACACGAAAAACTGTATGGTCGCTCCGGAGTAATAGAAAACTGACTTGCGTCAGCAAATGAACAACAGATTTTATTTTATAATATCGCTGACAAAATAACACCCTTCCACATCCTACTCCTGCCGGAACCAGCGAAAAGAGCTCAGCAAATCGTGCTCATAAGGGAGCATAGGCCAGCAAAGAAGGATCAATATCCGGATGTGCTAAATGAATCAATGACCGAAAAATCTATCAATATAGGGTCATTGACCCAGAATCTGAATTACAATACTTTTTCACAGACATATTTAATCTTTTAGAATTGTACACAATGCATTAATATAATTATTAAAATATATATTATGTTCGTGTTTGGTCAGAGTAGACTCTGTATAGAAACAATTATCGAGTAGGGAAGATGTTACTTGAATTTGTATTGATTTTAATTGTTTATCTTGTGTCTAACTTGTGTATCAAATTTAATTGTTTAATGTAAGTTCATAATGAATTTTAAAATAACGTTCATGATTTATATGAGAATTTTGCGACATGTGTTGTAAGTTGATATGTCTGTATTCCATGACAATGCATTCCTCTTTCAATAAGACAGTTTTGCCAGAATCTATAGATTTGTAAATATATAGGCAACGGAATGGTAGATACCAAGCTCAATCAAGGAATGTTTGCAGGAATCACTTAGATTGTATCTGATTATTCAAACAGTTTTCTCCAATTTAAAAATCTGGGTAGGGTGTGAATGCATAGTTTGTAAATGAATAGCATGAAAATATACAATAATGTAGTAAATAGTTAATATTACATAGTATATAGGAAATATAGTATATTACACATTCTATGAGACATATATATATATATATATATATATATATATATATATATATATATATATGGTTTGTAAATCTTATTTATTATTTCTCGAAAACAACACGGAAAATCAAAAAGTTCGAATCAAGGTTCAAATATCAAATAACACTTTAAAAAATATACTCCAACTCTTCAAACCAATTAATCTTTCTTTTTTCTTCAGAAATGTTTACAGTAAGGGTGTGTAAATCGTTCTATGATTCCAACGAATAGTTTTCTTTTTCTGCTTGAGCTCTTAAAATACGACTGAATACGGTAAGCGAACATGAAATTATTCATTTATTTTACAAAGTATCCCATAACACGATTCGAACAGGATTCTAACAATCTAAGAAATACTTGACTAACAAGATTATTTTTAACAAACACCTGTTCTTTAGAAAATGATACTCGTATTCTGGATGTTACACGTTTTGAGAACAAGTGTAGCCTTCGAAAAACCAACATCGGGTTCACATGGCAGTTATATTTCCAATAAACCATGTAGAACGACCAACTAATCATAATAAACTACTTTGAGAATCGTCTCCATTCGTATCGGAGATAATCAATACAGATAAAATCGTCTACCAAGGCACCATTTCAAAAGTGCCCTTCTTAAATGAGTTACATAGGAACATGAGAGGATGTATCATGATTCACACAGAAGTTCAGCTTCTATCACGAGCAGTAGTCATCTAAACCGGTCCGAGGGATGGACCTGACATCCTTAACTTCCATGTTTTGTTTCTTTTACAATTCTTAAGAATATGTGTTATAATCATTTAAAAGTGACTAAACGTGATAAATAAAACTTTCAGAAAGAGACAGAGACCAAAGTAATACACTGTTTCACGGACAATCTTTATTTACAACATGATACAAGCACAAACATTTCAACAGCTACAATCTGTATTCTATTATTGTGTTGCAATTAGAATTGTGGAACGTGTTTTGAATCTTATGAATAAACATTCAACGCTGGCTCCGAGAGGTTTTTATCAAACATCGCTGGGTATCTGTTAACGAAACTAGTTTCTCCTAGCGGCGCAGAAGCCGACACTGGCTCCCCGATGAGCTAGATCCGAGCTTGCTTGAATGAACGACGCCAAGACACATATAGAAGAGCCACTTTCAGGACATATAACTTAGAGGTAGAACTGGTGCTTGCATTTAAATTAAACAAGAAAGGTTATCGATACTCAAAATATCAACAGCGAAAGAAGACATTCTTTGTACTACGTCTACCATCAAATTATAGTTGTACATATTTGTAGTTACTGAGAGAAATCTTTAAATGGAAGCTCATTTTAAAGCGTGGTCGATATTTTGTTTGGAAAATAAGGAATTTGGAAGTTGATGGTAAATTCATTATGTCCGGTCAACAAATTACTTTGTTATCTTGGTGAATTTGAAATGACGGCCTGGGTATATGTAATTGAATTGTTTTATTTTAAATAGAACTGAGGCCAAGCAAATGGTGATGAGAGATAATAATCATCTCTTACATGAACGTTCTGATACAGTTATATTGTAAGAAATATTTCTTAAATGAAATCAATATGTAATACACATACATTAACACATGTCGTTATGATATACATTATTGCTATTGTTTTAAAATACAGTATAGAGTTGACGGACTGCACAACTCGAGAAAATGTATTTTGAGTTATGACCTGTATTTTAAAACATTTTTTATAATTATTACTTAATTATATGCGTAACTTATACAAAGCCGCTTGCCAATGTTGTATCTTAATACATCAATTACTGAAAGCGAGGAGCTTGCAGTTCACAAAAATTGGAAACCTTAAATACAATTAATTCAAAATTTCAAGATGTGCTGGTAGTGCAGCCCTTGAGCGGTTTTGAATGCGATATAAAATAATATTTATTGAAATGTTAGTACCAAAACACAATAGTTGCTGTTCCACGGTTCTCGCAACCACATTTTTAATAATTTCTCCTGTTACGATAGAATATGCCACTCTTGTGGTGAATATCGAGTGATAGCGATGAAAATGTTCCTAAAGTACTATATTAGAGTTTGAGTATATGAACTTACTCTTACGACTGGCCAAGTATTGTGACCACTGCTGTTATAGATGAATGATTACGTCGGTAAGTGATTATGAAAAAATGAATGGCGCTGGAGAAGTGTTAAAAAGAGAGAAATGGGAAAACCGAGATAAACCTGCCGCGAATTCCCATTGTTCAACATAAATTCTACAAAGAATGGCCCGAATTTGTAGAGTAGTCCATCAGAGGAAGGCGAGAAGTCCTACCGCTACACTCAGTGCTCGATTGACAAACTTTTAGGTACCGGGACGCCGCCCAAATTTATTATTGATTTAAAAGTAATAGTTATAAATTGATAATATAAATTAATAATTATTCCCGAGGTACCGTAACGCCGTACCGGGGCGTTCCGCCAGAAATCAAACCCTTGCTACACCACTTATTATCCGGTAATTAGAGTATAATCGGATGGCCTCTTTGTGCATGTTTGAAATTCCCTCCCAAGCAACGTACGCGTCATTTGGTTCGGAACTGCTAATCAGTCGCACTGTTGGGAGGTGCACAATACCCTACTCCTTGCTTTATGGCCGTCACACAGCCAGCAGGAGTGTTCTGGCCAATGATGTATCTCATCTTTTATGACATAAATAATCACAAAACCACGGAGTTCGAACAAAAATTGTTTCCCTTTCTTCCATATGCGTCTCCCAAATTCGTAGACGCAAGAGGTTTGTGATGGTTTATTTGGTGGGGAATAAGCGTTTATCTTCTTCTGCTCTATATGTGGAGACGTGGCAAGCAATTAAACAGCGCGATATAAGGAATGCTGTTTCTGACCATTAGAGAAACTTGCGTGAGTTTACGGCTATCTGTTGGCATGTCTACAATCTTGAAATCTGAACCTAACGAACAATCAGAAAAGGAGATAGTAACCCTTTTGAGAAAAAAATCAGTCATAATCAAAATTAATGATCCAAACCATTCTCAATCACAATTACGCATTCAATTCGTACGTCTCTTGAATTTAAATGCCGCAATTTACACGTGATAATAATTGCATTACTCATAATCAACGTATATTATATAGGTGGACACTGGCAGACATGCTGGCAAGACATGCTGGAAAATGATCAAATAGCAGTAATATTTTACGTTCCGGATCACTAAAGACATTTAAGATACATTTTCTTTCTGTTAACGAATTCTGAACCTGTTAAAAGCGAACCGCCACCACTCCCTCCTAGCAGTTGGATAATGATGCCATTCAAACGTGATATACTTTCTTACATAAAAATAATAAATAGTGTTAATGGTCGTTCAAGGTTATATTTATTCTCGAAATTATATGGAATGTTAAAGAAAATACCGCCACGCCAAAAATGTTAACAAAGACATTGCTTTGGACATTCAATCAATCGCTAGAAGAATTTCATTACTCTGGAATCACATCTAATTGACAGGAAAGATTCGCTGATAAATTTTTGAGTCCGTTCAAAAACTAGGACAAGAACATATTATTTACGGGCTAAAGACTACCTATTTTCCACGGACGTCGGACTGACCGACTATACCGGACAAAATTTTGGACGAAAGAGAGTTTATTTTATTACGAATATTAGACCAACACATTACATCCTAACGAACATTCTGTATTTTGGAAATATGTGTTTTGGAACAAGTTGAAAATATATTATTCTAGCCTAGATAAATTTTTGAACTTACTAACAAGGGCAAACGAAAAAGATCCCTCTGAATGTTGCTGAAATAGATGTAGAAGTTTTAAAACAGCTAGATGTGTTTTTTTTAAGCATAAATGGAGGAAAACAAGCTTTCTTCCGTATTATTGGTTCTATTGATGCAGTACCTTCAACATCCAATTGTTTAATTGTGGAAATTCTGATGTAGTGTTGTTGACGTTATTACAGGAAGAAATAAAAGTGGTCATCTCCGTCAGCTTAGTATATTTATTAAGATAGCCGGCTACCGACGGCTTTGCCTACAGTCACTTACTCCCACTCACTTAGTGCCTTCTTGTCATCAGTCTACAAATGTAAAAGAAAGAAAACATAAATAAAATACCAATGAAATACAAAATAAGATAAAGGTACCTTTATTTTATTTTCACTAGCAGCACGAACAGTTCCCCGCCGCAAAATGCTTGCTGTCACAGAGTGTGACGTCCTGGGAACACAACAGCAACGACAGACACGAGCTCAGATATTTACAGGTTTATTAGTAATTAAGTATTTACAAATAAATAGTTTAAACAGTTATTTACAGCTCTGATAGACCCTATCCCCTGAACGCAGGAGCGATCCTTAAATGATTCAAGATCTGCCTGACTCGTGGCCCTCTCCACTACTCAGCGAGCTTATGCACACAGCGTAGTGCTCCGTGACCGCAGTCACCCGTGGAAACGATGTTCCACCGCGGCGTCCCAACACATCGGTTGCCCTACGAGCATCGCTCATCTCCGCACCGCTCTGGGCGCACGTTTTATTCCTTTGCACGAAGTTTTTAGACAGCTCAAAACCCAACCACGTGTTTTGCGCTCTCGCGTATATTGCGCTCTCGCGTACCTTTAAACCACGAGACATGCGACGTCATCTTGCGTTCGCGCGGCGACTCACACCACATGATTGCCGCGCCGCCAAGCAGTTTGGGCATCCCTTCCCATGGATTCCTGGGTGTTGCCAAAATATCTCGGAGCGCCTCCTCCCCTAGCTACCGTCCATTCAAACTCTCTTACTCGCCCTTACCGGCATCCCTGCCTGCACCAATCCTGCCACGCGGCGCCTGCCTCGTGGTGGCCTTCCTGCCAACGATGTTCTAGGGCAATACGTTACAAGAGTATTGCGCGTGGCCTCTGTAGGAACCCGTGTGCCGGCAGCTACTCTGGGCAATGGTACAATGGACTGTTTTTGGGCGGGCAGACGGGCTTCTCTGTACAATCTCGTTATGTCGTCTATTGGGGTAGCCCTGTAATCAGTGAATTCTGGGTTTCCGGTGACGGGTCCTAGAAGTTCGGACGAGGAAAGAATGTGTGCAGAACAGAGGGGAAAACGGGCTACGCGAGAGTTAATAGTGGGACGATTGTTTCGCAAGGGCGGCTTCAGAAAATATTTAAGGGTGGTATATAAATAAAATAAATGGAAAATTGAATTGATTTATGATAATAACTATTGGATGTCTTTAGTTATTTAGTTAAATTTGTAATTTCATTTTTTTAACGATCGGAAAAATCAACGAAATGTTTTTTTATAACGAAAGCTTTTTCCTGTGGGGTCTGATACTTTTTCTACTTAGAAAAAAATGAATTTTACATCCTTTAAAATATTCTATCATGAAACACACTAAAAATTGTTAATTTCATGAAATAAATTCATTAATAATACATTATTTTGAAAACATATAATTGTTAAAAATATATTTTATCCTATAGAATTTTAAGGGATAGGACACGGCGCACATAAGGAAGATAACTGTGAGCCGCCTAAAAGTTCTCTCGTTACTACTGTTCTCGTCAGGGCGGTCGCACTGTACCCGCAGGTGGGGAGCCGGGGCTGGACTGCGACTCGCCCAAAGACAAATGGGGCGGGCGGCAGCAAGTGGCCCGGCGGCGGCTGCGTTGCACGTCGCGCGGATACAAATGAAGCCTCGCCTGGCGATCCCCAACGTTCTCGCTCTCCTGCTCACCTGCGCCGCACCGCGAGAGGGAAAGTGAATGAGTAATTATGTCGTGTTTCCGGGCGCGGCAACTTTGGTCGTTAGTACCGAGAGTGTAGTACATGTTATGACCGGGAGGTGGCAGTGTTCCCCTCCGCTGAACGCGAGATTTGGCGCCAAACTACATGTCGGCTTGCAGGTTTTCACCTCCAGGCATCTCCATTAGGACACCGTCCCATTTCGAACACGCTTTAAGCTCCTGACTGATCTCCCGTCATGTATTCATAGTGCAGTGCATATAAGTGTGTCTGTGTGTATGGGGAGAGGAGAGGACAAGGATGAAGAAGAGAAGATCGCGCGCAGTCCGTAACCCGTTTGTTAGAGTACTTCTTCGTCATTCACCTACTATTGATCGAAAAAAATCACATACTCGTGATCAGAATTTCCACTTGCTAGAATTCTCCACCAGTCAGCGCCTGAATTCATTCTAGCTATCCAGCTAGTGACGGAAATCCGGCACCGTCGGGGGTCGAAGCCTAGGATCTCCCAGACACAGAAGCTGCAACAGCAACAGTTATTTTCACCCAGCCATCTCAGCCGGTGCGCTGTACCGCGCCGCGTCGTGGCATGGCGTGGTAAACAAGGCGGAACACGTGCATTAAATAATTAGACCCGCTCCCAAGGCAGCCCGCCTATCCCACGCCTAACTGGAATTTGTCATGTGGACGTGTCCAATCCGCGCCGCGCGCTCGCCTAGCCCGCACCGCGCCGTGTTGGCGCCCGCTGCGCCCGTGGGCGGCAGGCGGCTCGTGTTTCGGGGCGACGAACAGAGCGCGGCGCCGCGTCCACGGGGTTCGTGGACCGGAGGTTTTATGGAGACGTCTTAACTCCGGACGTCTGGGAGGGCAAGAGAGAAAAGGTGATGTCTGTTCTGATACGAAAATATTGATTGATTGTTAGTGATTCCGGGCGCGTCAACTACTGAGATCATTAGTCCCGTAAGTGTTGTGCATGTTTTTTCATCTGAGGTGGCGGTGATCTTTCCCTACTGGATGGCGAGATCCGGCGCCGACCAACCGTCGATTAGCAGGGTTTTCCTGAACCAGGTATCTCCCAACAGCAAGGCACCGCCCCAGCCTGGACAAGCTCTAAGTCCCCGACCGGTCTCCCGGCATGTGTGGTAGTGTAGTGCATGTTAGTGTGTGTGTGTAAGGGGTGAGGATAGGGCGAGGAAAGAGGAAGGAAATATCCCGCACGTTCCGTGGCCCGTTTGTGAGTAGTTGTACTGCTCACAAACGCCTGCAAACAATCGCCTGGTGTTGATCGGAGAAACCAGGGAAAAGCCAATCAGAGCAGCCGGCCGCTAGAATTATCCTCCAGACAGTGACTGAATTCGACCTAGCTGAAAATCTAATGTCGAAAATCCTGCTGCCGTCGGGACTCGAACCTAGGACCTCCCGGTGAGAGGCACAGCAGTGACATCAGTTGATGCACTGAGCCACCGCTCCCGGTTTCTGATACGAAAAGTTCTCAGCTGTTTGTGGATCCGTAAATGGATTGTTCATTTACTTTTTCCAGGCGTCTCAACTAATATGGTCATTAAACTCGCAAGTGTAGTGCCTGCTATATCCAGGGAAATGGTAGTGTTCCTACCCCTCTGGAATATATCTGGCATCGATTTACGTCACTTTTCGAGTTCCAGCACTACAGATATCTCCTTCGGAGAGCCACGGCCCTAACCCGGACAGGATCTAAGCTCTTGACTGTGAGGTACGTAAACGGAGAGGAGGGGGACATGGATGAAGGAAAAATCAAGCGCAATCCGTGGTCGGTTTGTTAGGATACTGCTCTACAAATCGCTTGGTACTGATCGGAGCAAACACGAGAAATTAATAATCCGAGCAGTCGGCCACAAGGCAATTCTCCTCCAGATAGTGGCTGATTCCACCGTATGGTGGTGACGATATTCTTCTCTGTTTTCTTCTTCTTCTTCTTCTTATATTATTATTATTATTATTATTATTATTATTATTATTATTATTATTATTATATTAGTAGCATTAGTACTAAAATATAATTAAAATATTACTACTCATAATAATGCTAGTATTTTTTATTACTATTTTGGTAAAAGGCGGTCCGGTGGCGTCAGAACTTACGTCCAAGTACGATGACATGAGAACTGTGGGCTCTAATCCCGTGTAAGACGTGAATGTTTTCACTTATTTTTGTGGCATTGAGAATTCTCATTTGCGAAAGCATTACCTTAAAATTGTGTTCCTTCCCTAATCTCTAGCAGTACACCCTACCCGACGACATAAGGTGCCTTCCTCAATGGATCTATGGACTACGATAGGTCTGTGGTTTTAGGGGAACGGACCCCTAATCCTAAAAGCAGAAGCACTGACATGGTCTAACAAACTACTTAGGGTATTTATGAATGTTGTGTAGAGAAATAGACCGAAGGGTTAACTCGACGTGAGATTTGGGAGGTCAAGTGGATACTCACGCTGAGTATGTTGACCCAGAAGACCGTTTGTACCGCAAGTGTACCAAGGCAAACTAACTCCCAAGAAAGCGACTACCTTTAATACCTTCGGAGGCAACGAAGTCCGTCAGCCTGGGAGGTCAGCCTACAAACCTAAAGGTATACCCCATATTTACTTTTCGTAAAAAGGAATATATGACATATGGGGAGAAGTGAATAGAGACGACACTGTTTTTTAGCGTCATCTCAAGAGAAGGCTCCCCAATGGTCCTTGGGTACCGACATCGGCATTTTCTAACTTGGCATCTTATTACAACGGGAAATGTCTGAGGATTTAATTTTGCTAGTCATTTAGGCAGGGTTCTACTCCACACTACATGCGCGACATGCCACACAGGATTTTACACCCTTCCATTACCCCCAGTCAGATGCAAACTTAGGAATTCGGAATTTAGAAGTTGGTGTTTTAATCCACTACCACTGAGGACAAATAATTATTACTATTATTTACATTTTCATTATAGTTATTACACTGCTTTAACTTACCCCACCTCGTTATGCCGCTCCTGCAACAGAGCCGGTATCGGGTATCTGCGTTCTTACAGCACAACCGCTGACATCTATTCGTGGCGCGCGCAAGGGATCGGAAAGGAACCATGTACGTGGACACGTCATTATATCTCTAAAATAGCTAGAGCGTGATTTGTTTTTATTCATTGGTACTAAAAAAACATTATCATAATGTGCACAAATTTAGTCACATCTTAGACTACGCTTACTTACACTACAGGGTTCCTTTCCCTTTCTACTACTCCGTGGCCACAACCACATATTCTCCTGTCAATGCGCAGGCATGAGTGTTGGTCGATTCCCTTCAGTGTGCAAAAGAGAGTAGATTGCGGACGATTTGAGAATGAGTAGTGCGGAGAAGTGAGAAATGATATTGAGCCGCCGTAATATATAGCGCCTCTAGGACACAACCCTTGTGTGTTGATCATCTCCTCTGTGAATGTTTCTCTGACCTTTATTTTCTCTTTTTATTTCCTACCTACTTTTCTGCCTTTAACATATTCTCTTAGTTCTTTATGTCATTCTTTATTCTCCTTCAATTATCTTTCTTCTCTCGTTCTTCTTTATTTACTTTCCAAACTCTCTCTCTCTCTATCTCTCTCTCACTCTCTCTCTCTCTCTCTCTTCTGTGTGTGTGTGTCTCAGCCATCCGCTTGCTAGCCCGTTCGCGTTTATTGCTCTCGATTCTTCTCCAAGGTTCTTTTTGGTTTATTTCTTGGAGTACTATTGTATTACAGGTGAATTCCAAAGTTGTGTATTTCTAGCCCTTCTTGAGAGATATTCCGACTAGCAATCCACTTCTACACAGATAGGAAACTTTTTCAAGATTCGTTTTAAAACTCAGTCAAAGCAAAGTTTCTCTGTAGTTTCTCGAGTCATTTTTAAATTCTTGTCTTACCTTGAATGGATTACCTTTTCTGAATCAGAGGTATTACATTAGTGAGTTCTACTTCTTTTTTATAATTATCAAATAGCAACTTACCAAATACTGTGATTCAGTGTAGAGTTTAAGCAGCACTGTTTTCCTAGAAGAAGCGTGGAAAAACGACTTATCTCCATCGTGGCTTCTAGTCTAATTGCCTTGTAATACACAGAGTAGATGCTGAGATAGGCTCTTCTTGGCCTATGAAAGTAAATGTATTCATTAGGCACATAAAGTTATTGCTCGCTTTTTTAGTTAATACTGCAGAAATTCATGACGTTAACATCTCGCCTACCCCGAGTCGTTTGTCGTACGTTATCTCTTCTGCTCGTCTCATGACACGCTAACGTCTAATCCAGCTCTCCAAGGGCAGGTAAAGTTTACCAGAGATAACGGTATCTCCCACTACGTCGCTCCGTAGTAATTTGGCTCGTGCTCTCATAAGTAACTGTTAACATTTCTGTGATGATACATTACTTGAGGCTATTTTAAGGCTGCAATGTAACGTCAAAGGTATTTTAATACTCAGCATACTTCTGTATGCTAGAGAAAAGAAAACGATCTTCACATTCCTACTCGAAATGAAAAGAAAAGCGCCAGCTGAAAAACAAAAGAATTTATTTATGCTTGCTCAAATTGCGCCTTTCAACGAGCAAGTGGTAAAAGACAGCGAGAGTGAAATCATCAACAAGATTCGAATTCAAGGAAGCAAGTAATGGATAGCTAGAAAAACAGTAAATAACGTGACACGCGGAACGATAATAATCGATATAACGCAACCATTAACACTAGGAACACTGAGTCCGCTTGCCATACCGCATATATCTCCTCCAAAGTACCCAGTGCAGACGGCACTTTGCGGATACTGCGTGAGATACGAATGCATGGCATAGCGTGATCTACAAGATATGCTCTCTTGGCGGAATAAATGTGCTTGGCGCAGGAGATGTTCCAGTGAGCAACTGCAAGCACGCTGTCAGACTATCTGCGAATTCCAGTACTTTCAACTGAGTACGGACACAAGAAACTTCTGCAGAACGAATTCCGTAAATGCTTATTACGTTCATACCTCCTTTACGTACTATGAAAGTTGTGGTCGAGATAAACAAGATAATTACACCACGAAGGAGAACAGATGCAGATGGTTCCAAGTATTTCAGAATTGTAACACATTATAATTTTCGAATGAAATAATAAGAAGGTTGCTCTCTCTAACATTAAATTAAATTTGTTCACTTCATATTGAAGAATGAACACATACATTTCACAACAAATATTTAAGGCATATACATTTATTTTAAAAAACAGTTATGTTAAAAAATGGCCATGTCAAACTAAAAATTAAGTAGTGGTGCTACAGAATGCACAGACTTTCTCGCACTAGTTAGTTTTTTTTATTTTCTTTGTTCTGGTCTAGCTTTTCAGTTTTGCCCCATTCACTTCGCAGCAGCAATTTTTCGCTGACCAAAGTACATTTTCTCAAGTTTTCGGTCCCCTAACTGAACTGAGATATAACTTGAATACTATAGAAGAGTAAAACCTCGTCGTAAATGGCAATTTTCATTGAAAAATTAGACGCTGTTATTCAGAAAATATCGTTTAAGCGTTTCTGTAAATTCGAAATTTGAAGTTCTTATTCACAGAAAATTTTTGAGTTTTTGATAATATTCATTGCAAATAATTTCAAGCACATTTACATACAAATTCAATAATATATACAAATAGAAAGTAATGTAAATATTAACGGCGTGAGAGATTTTAAAAAATGACCTTTTTTAATAAAAAACAAACATCAAAGTGACATTTATGTCCTGTTATTCAGTCCATTTAGCACTCTCCGTTCCAAAACGCTAAAGAAAAAAATTGGAACCGTTTTCATGAAAATGGCGTTTTAGCGATTCTGTGGCTGCGGAATTTCGATCTCAATTTTACAGAAAACTTTGGAGTTTTCGTGAAACTTGATGATATCATTTGAAGCACATGTACTTATAAATGCAAGTAAGTATACAAATCGCCGGTAATATAAATAATAACAACGTGAGATACGCAAAAAAATACATTTTTGTAATTTTTGAAAAACAAGAATACATCAAAATGGTGTTTATGTTATCTTATTCAGTGCATTTAGCACTGTCTCTACCAAAAGTTTAAAGAAAACATTCGGAGTCGTTTTTGAAATCTTTTAAAATAATTTTTAATATTGTCCATATTTCATTCAAAATTGTTAACAGAAATATAAAAAATTCTAATCATAATTACCTTTTTTCGTTTCATGGACTAGAGCAGCGCCGCTTCATAGTAAAATAAAGCTAATGAGCGTTTTTCTTGCACTTACTGGAGGAGAATTCTAGAGGCCGACTGCTCTGATCGGTACTTTTCCGTGGCCTCCGATCAGTGCTATGTGAATGCCGGAGCAGTGTCCTAACAAATTGGCCTGGGACAGCTTGTGCCCTTCTTTATCCTTGTTCTCTCCTCTTCAATTACACACCCTCCACAATCCTCGACATGGACTACACTACCACACATATCAGGAGATATACAGAAGCTTAGTGATCGTCCAAATTGGGGCAGTTTCCTGATGTGGGATAAACCTGGAGGTCGAAACCCCTACAAACAGACGTGTTGGCCGGCGTTGTATTTCACGTTCATGCGGGGGAGCAACACAGCCATCTTCTGGTTTGATTGATTGTTAGTGATTCCGGGCGCGTCAATTACAGAGAACTGTAATCCCGTAAGTGTATTGAATGTTTTTTCATCGGGAGGTGGCGGTGATCTTCCCCAACTGGATGGCGGTATCTCCCACCAGCGGGGCACCGCCCCAGTCGGGACAAGCTCTAAGCTCCCGACTGGTCTTTAGGCATGTGTGGTAGTGTAGTGAATGTTAGTATAAGAGTGTGAGTGTGTAAGGGGTGAGGATAGAACAAAGAAGAGGAAAGAAAGATCGCGCGCGGTCCGTGGCCCGTTTGTTAGAGTATTGGTCCGGCATTCGCCTGGTGTTGATCAAACAAAACACGGAAAACTACCGATTAGAGCCCCCGAATGCTAGAATTCTCCTGCAGACAGCGACTGAATTCGACCCAGATGAAAAGCTAGGGTCGAAATTCCTGCCGCCGTCGGGATTCGAACTTAAGATGTCACGGTCAGATGCACTGAGCCGTCTCCCGGACCATCTTCCGCCTATAACATGCAATACACTCACGGGACTAATTTCCATATTAGTTGACACTCCCGGAAACACGAAATACTTACTCACTCACTGTACTTTGCCACATTTTACCGTCGTTCGCTGTGGGAGTCATGCCGTTGTTCAATAAAGGCTGGTAGCGCTACTTCACGCTTCTGCTGGATAATACGTCACATGCATATACATAGGTGCAGATATCACATCAGATTTGATTCACTAAATGTCTTGATTTTGGTGTATTCACATGTGCACCAGGTATGGAAAAGCCGTTTTAATTCGGCTAGCCAGCAACCAGTCTGGTACACGATTGCACAATTTTTTTAGATCATCGATCTTTCTCTATGATCATTTTCTCCATTGTTGTTACTAGAATTCTTAGCACTACCAACACACAAAACAAGCAAATACACACAAGCACAAATCTTCAAACCGTTTGAGATGGCTCAGAAACAACACTGCCTTTGCCTCCGCAGCGTTGCTAGCCGGGAAGTCTTAGGTTTCCAGTCCTCCCATGGTGGATTTTCGACACTGGTTATTTAGCTAGTAAGTCGAATGCAGTGGCGGTTCGTGGTCATGCCATTAGGGTGTGCAACGTTTTTCTTCTTTTTCCCACACTGCCTCTCTCCCTCTGTCTCTCTCTCTCTCCCTCTGTCTCTCTCTCTCTCTCTCTCTCTCTCTCTCTCTCTCTCACACACACATACATTATATGCATGCATTGACACACATTAACATTAATAATGACAATTAAACACAAATCATCTTATGAGTCTGATAGCATGACGAACAATTCCATTCCATTGTTTCTTTTCAACAATTTTTTTTCTGTGGCTTTTTCATTGAAATCATTGATTTCTTACGTTTCATATTTTCAACGCTATTCATTGTTAGTTGCACAAACACCCTTGACAGAAAAAGAACTCTCTGATTTCGGTTTCTCAAAACACATTGAAACGTAACCTAATACTTACGTTTACAAAATACACTAGGGGTTTGAATACTTCGCAATGGTTTTGTAATTGCAACTCACTTTAAAACACAAGAGAATACACATATTATATACAATTAACATTTTTATGAATGCAACACTGCACAACAATGCGTTCGCGTTTCGTGCGCTAGTGCGCAAGCTCATTTAAGTGGAGAGATATCTCACACTTTCTTCATTCAATGTCATACTTACTTATGTTAAAAACGTGTGCTACTCGAGTGTTATATCTTCGAGACACGTCAAGGCTTTTCCCAAGATCGCCACTGCGCCTGCGCCGTTAGAAGGAGCACCGCGCGGGGATTGCTCCAGTCCTCCACAAGCCACCTTTGTTCCCCCTCCATCCCCTGCAGCCCCGCGGCAGCCTAGGACGCCGTTTCCTCGGTCGCATTTTCCCGAGTTTGCTCCCGCAGGCTTTCACGAAAGAAAGGCGGACGGACAGGCAATCGCAGCTTCCGAATGGCGCGTGTTTTGAAATAACATGTTTCGTAAATGCTCTGAAAGGACTTGTATTCCCCTATTGTTAAGAGATGTTTAAGAGAAATGGCACCGAATTAATTTGGGTGTGCACATGCGAACGAGTGAATACCCACGAGCCGCCACTGGTCGAATGTGAATTCAATGAAGAAATCAGCAAGCAGCTACCGTGATCAGTATTTTCCGTGAAATCGCCAATCAATCAGGCGAATGCAAGTGTAGTACATAAACACCCGAGTAAACACCCTTTCGTCTTCATTCTTATCCCCTCCTCTCCCCTTACACACACACCTTCTACTTGCATGCTCTGTAGAGCATGACTGTAGACATTACCACACATGTCGGGAGACCAAAACTTGTGCAGAGCTCCGCTGGGAGAGATACCTAGTCGCGAAAGCCCGCGAGACGGCGTTTAGTTCGGAGCCGGATCTCTCACTCCAGCGGGGGAGGAACACTACGATCTTCTGATATATAACACCCATTATATTTACGGGACTATGAACTATAGTAGCTGACGTGCCCGAAAATACTAAATAATCTATTAACAGCAAATTCTCTAGGTGGGAAAAGATCCCGCGAACCTTGGAGCCGAACTTGGTGTCCTCCTTAGCGACATCAACTTCGGCTGCTCGAGTTGGCATTAATCTACCTTATTTGTTGCAAGTCAACCTTGAGATTGTTTTTGATGTTTCTCAAACGTCTTAAGCATATGAAATAAATTAGAGTGTTTTAGTAAATTTTTGAAACAGTATAGTTTAATTTTTATGATAATCTCATTCATACTTCTTTTTCACTAGCCGTTAAATGTGAAGGAAAGCGTTTACTACAACGTTCAAACATCTTGAATTTCCCTTTCAATTTCTCAAATAGCTCGTTCTTCTCTCAGAACAAATTTGGTTGAAGAATTCTCTGCCATTCTTCTTTTCTTAGTCACATAAGCGAAGGTAGCAGCAAGAGTCGAGGGGGATATTCTTACTCTTTAAGTTAATTTATGGGACGAGCGCAACATCGCCCTACAGCCGCCAAATATAGATATATTCTTGGATTTCTCAATCCATTCCTTATTCACGCTTACTCAGTTCAAAGTCGTCAGCAAACATCTGCAAAAGTTTCCTAGTCGCATACTCGCATGCAACCGTGGAAAGTGAAGGCTAAGTTTCGTTAACTTGTGGGACGAGCGACGTCGGTCCTTAGCCGTCAAATACAAAGGAGAGCTAAGGCAGTTTCTACATTTAGTCTTACTAAGGCAGTTTCTACAGTCTCTACACAGCAAAAACTGTATGTGACTAATACAGCAGAAATATACATGTGCAAGATTTCTTTGAGCTCTAGAATCCCTAACCTTCTCTTGAATTATAGACAGTTAAATTAAACGCAGAAAACAACCGACGAGAGGGGTTGGTAACATTAGAAAACGAAAAAATTTTGCCCCGTGTAATAGAAAAGGTATTTGCATCTGCAAATGCACTGCACATTCGAATTTATTGTATAATTATTCGAAATATATTTGTACATTAAACGAGATATATTCTTGAATTTGCACAACCATTCGCTATTCTCTCGCTCTCCGTACAGTCACCAGCAAATCTTCCCGCAAGTTTTCATAGTCGCGGAGTCGAAAGCAGCCGCGAAAAGTCGAGGCCAAGTTTCACACTCATTAAGTTAATTTGCAGGCCGCGCGCGGCGACGATGCCGGCGCCGGGGTACGCGAGCATTCGCAGCAGCGCCGCCACCCCGTTAGTTACTTCGTTCGTTAGTGTGTTGGCGGCGACGGCGACGGCGGCGGCGGCGGCGGCGGCGGCGGCGGCGGCGGCGGCGGCGGTGGCGGTGGCGGCGGCGGGCCAGCGTCCGTTCTGACGGCAGGTGCATTCGGCGCTCGCTACCACCTTGCGTCTCCTCTGGCCCGGTCCGCCCCACCCCTCCCTCCCTCCTTCCCTCCTCCATTTTCCTCCACCTCCTCCTCCTCCTCACCCTGCTCTTCGCCCGCCCCGAGCCCCGCACCTCGCCTTGCGCGCTCGCTTATCTCACGTTGTGACAGCGGCTCTGTTTGAGCCACCGGCTACCTTTTTTGTCCGATCCGCCTCTCCCCGCGCCTTCTCGCCTTCTTGGCTCTTCGTTCTCCGCCTTCTCCTGCTTCTCGCGCGCGCGCGCACGACCGCGCGCCGGGTCTCTCCCGGAGCACGCGCCCCGCACGCGCCCCTCCCCTCCACGGCGCCCTGCTCTTCCCCTCCACCGAGCCGCCCTCCCCGCCGTCTCGCGGCCCGTCTGCTTCGGCCTCTGAAGGCGTCCACTGCCCACTGCACGTGGTCACTGGCTGCCAGAATGGATGCTTGCTCGCCAAAAGGGGAACTATTGACGGGGGCCCTACGGGTCTAGTTTGCATTTGTACAACGGGAATTTTCTTATCATGGAGGATTCTTTTCTCAAGTGCTCATCACGTCTTCCGTACTACTAATACGTGTGGTTTACGATGTTTGTTATTGCAGTAATTCAGACGACACGGTAAGTTCTACTCGCACCGACGATACCTACGATGCGAGCGAAAATATTGTTACGTAACAAGTGTGCGAAACAGATGTTTCGCGCACGTTCCAGTTTGTTACGCGAGCTCACTGCAGTGCCTCTGACCGGGAGGTTCTAGGTTCGAGTCCCGACGGCGGCAGGATTTTCGACACAAGCTTTTCAGCTAGGTCGAATTCAGCCGCTGTCAGGAGGAGAATTCTAGCGGCCAGTTGCTCTGATCGCTAGTTTTCCGTGGTTTCTCCGATCAAAACCAGGCAAATGCCGGACCAGTACCCTAACAAACGGGCCACGGGCCGCGCGCGATCTTTCCTTCCACTTCCTTGTCCTATCCTCACCATTAACACACACTTTCACTAACATGCACTACACTACTACACATGCCGGGAGACCGGTCGGGGACTTAGAACTTGTCCCGGCTGGGGCAGTACCCGCTGATGGGACATACCTGGTTGTAGAAATCCCGCTAGTCGATGGTAGGTCGGCGCCGGATCTCGCCATCCAGTTGGGGAAGATAACCGCTACCTCCAGATGAAAAAAACACGCACTACACTTACGGAACTAATAATCTCAGTACACTGTTACTGAGATTATTAGTTCCTGTTAGAATGGAAAAAATTGCTATTTCGCACACGACACACAAACACGGAAAACCGTGTTTGACGCGTGGCATTTTAAAAAAACATTAAATTGTACTCTTATTAACTGGAATTATGTTTTGTCTGTAACTGAAGTTGCAATTTTCGTAAACAGGTTTGCAACTTGTTCAACCAACGGAAATTGCGCCGGCTTTTCAAGATTTCCAGGCAAGTTTGGACTTTTCTCTCTGGCCATGTATCAAAGTAATTTGCGAAGTATTTGAATAAAATAATAATTTGTAATGCGCATATGACCTAATTTAGACTACAAACAAGTGCACTTGCAGAATATTATATCGGTTTTAACAAAAAATATTAGTTGATTACAATTATTTTGAAAGTATATCACATTGGATTTTCGCTACATTTTTTAGGAAATGTGCGCAGAGATCCATAATAGGATATTTCATAGCGGAAAGAATATCCACGTTTACGTGGTGCTACTAATCTGGCTACAATTCCGTTACAATTCGATGAAGTAGTGAAATAGAGTTCATCCGCATCTCCAAAAATGACAAATATTTCAATGAATAAACAATGATATTAATTTACATAAGAATGAAAAAAATGACCTTTCTCACCAAGAATTTTCCCTACACAAAACAAAGTACAATGTTTCCATGCCATTTCTAGTTTTTCCAGATTTTCCTGGAAGTAGCAAACCCGGTACTTATATTTTATTTTGGACAAGAAACGAAAGTACTTACTTTAATCATCTTGTTCGTTTATCGTGTAAAGAATATCCTTTGTTGAACAGTCGTGAAAGAAATTTACAACCAAGGTAATTACTATTAGTTGTATATAAGATCTTAGTATACCTAAATTCAATTCCTTGCGCTAAATAGCTTGCAAAGATTTGGTTGCTGAAGCGACTTCTACACTTTTCCTTTCCCTTGCAAAAACAGTCTCACTTTCTGTTCGCCACTGGTTCACTCTCAGCTTCACTAACGACCTTCGGGCAGAGAACATAACACGAGTAGGGATTGAAAGTGCGTCGATTTAGCAAAGAGCTGGAAGGGAGACGTTTTCTTAAATATTTTGAACAATAAATCAATGTAAAATATGTATTTACTCCCAACCTTTATGACATATCTGGATGGATAGAAAGGAAACTAATGTTTATTGTTGTTATTCTTACAAATTTAACATTAAAATTTAATTACGCAAATATGATAGGAAAAGTTATAAATTCCAAAAAAGTTACAATCAATATTGCAAGATTTGAAAAATCAATTTAGAGGACCTTTTTACAAACTTTTTGCCAAAAAGAATTTTTGTCGATTTTTATATGATGGCCTCGTAACTTCAATCTCCATAGTGATGTGACAGAAATACATACCAGAGCAAAGTTTTCTTTCAGGAACCATTCTCGGACTAAAAATTTGGTCTTGTAAAGAAAAAGCGCGCAGTTGTTCTTGCCCGAGAACAACCATCAGATTGGCAAAAACGTCGAGAAGTCGGGAGCACAAAATGTATCGAATGGTGGAACGTGGCGCTTCATTACAGCATTCCACATCTTTATGTCACTGTCGAGAAAGACCTTTACTGACTTCGTACGAAGAACAAGCGGATACATCTGTGGCTCGTCTCGCCGTCAAAATCGAAAACCGATCCGGAGAGGAATGCCACGTCGTGACCAGTCCGTCATCAAACCTGCTGAAATGCAACTCCTTCGCTTGGGAGTCACGCGAACTTCAGCTAAAACGTCTTCGAAAAAGGGAAAGGAAGAAATCTAAAATGCGATTCCGCAGGCACGGCAAATGATGAAACTTATCACAACCAACAACTTTGTATCCATATAAAAACATAAGCATAATCTATCTCAAACGAAATTTTTATAAGTATACATCACTTCTCAATAATACGACAAAATATGATTATATATGAGTATAATGTAAAACAAGTGGAGATATTAATGTCTAAGTTATGAACTCACCAGATCTATTATGTACGAAATACATATTGCTCCTAATGACATAGAACGTAACAAAACAAGGTATCAGAATGGAACAATGATTGCAAGTTCTTTCACATTGGCCCTGAGTGTTAATACGCATCCTTATACAGTCGGTTTGCTTGCCCACAGAGTGCAGACCACAAACTTCTCCACGCAGGGGTCCTTGGCCTGCACTGGGTGTCGGTCCACACAGTAAACAAAGCGCACGCCCACATGCGGACAAAACGGCCTACGTTTCGAGCAGTTCGTACCGATAGTTGGGCGGGCGGGGGTCAAACGAGGGTACGAGGGGCGAGGTGGGGGACGGAGGAGGGGCAAGGAGAGAGGGAGGGCAAGGAGGGAGGCGGGCGCTGGAAGGAGCGCAGCCGGAAGAGACGTACAGAAACTAATTTCACGTTCGTTGTGCCCGGGGAAGGCCCCTGGGTGGGCAACGGCAGGTGCGGACTTCGGCGCTGGCGCGCGCCGCCCCCCGCCCGTGCCCCGCCGCACGCCGTCCACCGGCCTGCCCGCCCGCCGGGCCGCTTCTCGCTTCTCGCTCCCCGCTGCCCGGCTCCCCGCTCCCCCGCTCGGCGCACGCGGCGGCGGCGGCGGCGGCGGCGGCGGCGACAAAGGCGTTGCCGTAGACGCCACCGGGCGCACGTTCTCGTCGGTTTCTCTTGCGTCTTCTTTGGCTGCACCCATTTTGCCACTTGTTCGTTTTATCGCGGTCCCCATGGCGTCGAGGTTTTCTCACGCGTTTATTTCGATGATTGACACCTTGTATTCATTTCTCATATTAATAATAAAATAATCATGATTAACATTTTATTGATATTATTGATAATCCTTAATTATTAATAAACAATCTTAGTTATTAATAATTTATTGATGATTAACAGTACGATTGGAGTGTACTGTAGATTGTTTTATTGCCCTCTTACTTGTAACATTTTTTTCTAATTTTTTTTTATTTTTAAAATTTACCAAACCTTTTCTGTTTCATCCATCTATGCAATCTATTTTTTATGCTTCTTCTATGTTTTTACGTTCCAATCATTTACCGTAAGTGCTTCACTTTCCTTAATTTGAAATCGTGCATAGAACAAACGTCTCTCCAAAATACGTCACACAATTTTTTAAAATGTTTTTTGACGTTAAATACTAAATAAATAAATAAATAGATTAACATTACTTGTCAGAATTTTCATGAATAATATATGGAAAATGCACTTCATATCTTTTAACCCTTTAATTGTCTTTATTTTATATCTTTCATGACAGTTTTTGAAAGAATTTTGTAATGAGAAATTTGCAGAGACCACAATGTACTACTCTATCAAAATTTTTGTATTAAGGGAATGAACAGTACTTCCTTAATTCTAAAGATTGTTACGTTCATTCTTTGAAATTACAATTACATTTTTATTTAAATAAATATAATATATTTGCTACGAATTGAGAAGAAATTGGCATAATCTTATCTCATGAGATTTCCTGAGACTTCAATGCAAAGTTCAGACAAGTGGACTTCTTTGTTCTCACCTACCGACGATCTGCATCTTACCATGCAATGTGGTTCGTTTATGATCCCCGGTATATGAAGAGAAATCAACAGGCACGATGATCGATCGTCTGAATATCGGCGTAATTCCTCGGAAGTGGACCCGTGTGTCGATTGCTTTCCAGCACGTTCCACGACGCATTTCAAGGAACCTACTTCCTGGCGCTTCGTAGCCTGCAGCTGCCCTCTTACCATTATGCCTCCATCGCCTCTTCACCAGGCCCCGTAATGGTAGCTACATAATAGCCCGGAAACACGAACGTAACCGAGAGCGATAAGGGGTATCTTCGGAGGACAGTAATCCTGGTCCACTGCTGAAAATAGGAACTAATTATGAAAAATTACTAGCTTCTAAAATCGCATATATTGCTATTGATTACTCTATCACATTGTACTAGTGAAATTCTCAGCATCTTTTTCATTGTTTCTATAGGTTGCATTGAATGTGAAATTGTAACAATTCATTTCTTGGCTCTATTTAGTTCATTGAATTGCCATAACACATATTTTTTAACTATGTTCTTTTCTACGGATTTCAATTACTACAATTTTCAGTTCTCTTGAAATATTACGCAAGTATATCAAATGTGTATTTTGACTCCCCAAAGACCTAGCCTTTCCAATAATTTTAACGTGGATTGAAAATAATTGACTGGGAACACTCTCTTTTGTCTCCCGCTTGTCTCGTTTGTATTTCTATTCCCCTCAACGTCCTCTCGTCCTCACTCTCCATCCTCCTACATTATATTCCCAGCCCTCTCTTCGTCCTACATTCTCTTACCTTCTCTCTCTCTCCCTCTCTCCGCGTGCAGAGTCTATCCTACACTCTTTTCCCTCCTCTCTCTTCTATTCTTCTCTGTTCCTCCTCTTCTCTCCCACTTCTCTTTTCCGTATCCAGCTCCTCTTCTCCATTGTTCCTTTTTTCCGATCGTGCTATTCCTACACTTCCCCTCCCCCTTCCTCCATTCCGCTCCTTCTCATCCGCCTCCTATACCATCTACCCCTTATACTTTCTTCCCTCACCCTCTATATCCCATCCTACACTTATTCTCTTTTTACTTTATCTCCCTTTTCTCTCTCCTCTGCTCCTTCCCGTTGCTGCCGCTCCCTTCCATGGCAGAGGCAGTGCCGCCGGCGCCGTGCAGCGGCAGCTTCCGTTCCAGTGAGCGCGCACGTGTCCGGCCCGCCCCCCGCGGTGTCCCCGCTTCCCCGAGGCCCGGCTTCCCTCCCCGCCGGCGCCGTCACCCTCCTCGTCGGCCCAGGCGCCGCCTGCGTCGCGAGGACAGACTTCGTATTCTGCAAACGTCACCGGTGCCCAATTAACGACGCTCCAAACAAAGAATTCAGGTCGCGAGCCGTGTCCAGCTGCCGCCACCGCCGCGTCGTGTCGCGTCGGTTCGGCCCTTCCCGGCCAGACCAGGCCGCCCGCCCGCGGCTGCTGGCGGCCCGCGCCGCCGCCGCCACCGTCGCCTCCGCACGTCGCCTCGCCCGACGGGGAGGAAGTAGGCCATCTGATAGCAGATGACTCGGAAGGAAGTGCGCGACAAGGCCACGCAGCCCCGCCTTTCCCCTCTGTGCGTCTCGCTTGTTGGGCGCGTGCTTGCCGTGTACCGAGAGGCCTCGTGAGTAAAAGCATCTCTAGTGGCCAATCAAGAGAGTGTGGAAAAGGTTAGGACTACCTATTCCTTTTCTACTGGAACAGTAGATACTATGTACGTAGCTGATACTATCGGCATGTGTTCATTGTTTTAAATAGATTAACTAACATTTCAAAACAATTTTGGCTTTTCGGAGCGTAGTCCCTATGTTCCCCTTGACCCGTCATTGCACCACAAAAATTGCTATTTGGGACAACATCCGAGTCTGACGTTTATTTCATTGCTACAGGGCGTTACAACGCTACGAGGTACGTATTTACCAGCTACAAAAATGGACAATTTTCTAAACAGATTCATCACGTAACTCTAAAACGATTTTTGAGATTTGTCACTTTTCTTGTGCACCGTCGCGATATCGTTGTATAGATCAATATTTGTAATTTATTGTATGATTTTCAAAACATATTAATTGCTTACGTTAGTAACGAACCATTTGTATTGCCTTTAACAAATAACTTGCCAGTTTTTTTTTTTTCAAAAAAATGTATCTTTGTTTTGGAGAGTCGAATTACATGTTTTCTTCTCCCCTTTCTACTTGGATTCGTCCGTCACATCTCACTGAGTCGCCTATGGCGATTATTTTAGTAAATGAACGAATTTATCCGAAGAATCAAGAAGTAAATAGGCTATTCACCGATAAACAAATTTTCTACACTTGGTGAAATAGGAGAGGATCTCTTATACCCACCAACTATGGGCCACCCCATAACTTCTTAACCGTTTACGATATCGACATGCAGTTTTCTCTCAACAATGCGGAATCATGAGACTAGTAATATGCAATAGAGGTGTTGTTTGAAATATTTTTAGTTTTCCAGAAATTTATTCATCTTTGAATTTTTAAATTGAACTGTATATATTTTTCTCAACAGCAGTGGATAGTTCATAGAAAGAAGAATCCAATAATGTATCATATGTTAGTATTTTGAAAGAAATTTTAATATAAACGTAGGTTTTCTGAAATGTGATTTTAAATTAAACGGACATTATTCCCTTGCAACTGTCGCATTTGGGGAAGGTGGCCTTCGTTTCGCGGCGCCGCCGTCCGTAACAGGCTCGGCGCCGCGAAGACTAACTTCCCCAAAGGCGACAGTTGCAGGTGGATATATTGCTTGTTTAATTAAAAATCACATGTCAGAAAGCTTCATTTTGTACGAAAATTTCTAACAAAATACTAGCGTACCCGTGCGAGAACTCTCGCATGTTAACTCCTCTCTACTTTATTTTTCTATTTCCATATTAACAAGCCTGTATTGTATCTTTTTCTGCAAGACTTTATCCTCTGTCACCACTTGTTCTCTATGTCTAAAGGCGTATTTTGGAAATAAAGCTACGTGACTTTAGCACCTCCTGCAGTTCCCTACTTCCTACCATGTATATATATATATATATATATATATATATATATATATATATATATATATATATATATTAATTTTAAATATTTTTTAAAATTTTTTCTTTGGGTCCATTACTACAGGCCATTCGCCATCAAAGAATGAAGCTAGAAAACGACGAAAAACTAACGAAGTCTGAAATTAGCACTGTAAAATCTCAAAAGCACTGTAAAAAAAACGATTTCCAGTTTATTGATATATTAAAATATTAAATATTAGGTTTTCCGTTTATTTAATTATTGTATATAAAAAGTAAATTTGAAAAAATCTAAAAGTGGATTTTTCAGAAATAGTATCATTTTGTACCTTTTGACCTAAGAAAGATCAATATGGTTTTGAATAAAACAAGTGGCGCCTCCTACAGTAAGTATTAAAATTATGAATATATAACTTTATGAATATATAATTTCAAATATTACAACATAGGAAAATAATTATGTCCTTAGTAAATTTACATATCAAGTTCTATTAAAACGCGAAATAGAAAATATGGAATATCAACTTCAAATCACGATAATTTCATAACATAAAAAAATCAGCAATTTTTTGAAAGTATGATTCCTTACCTTTAATTTCCCGAAATTTTAGTAAAATCGAAAATAGAGTATTTTGGAAATGAATTTTTGAAGAAAAAGGAGTTTTTTGACCTTAGACCTCATATTTTAGAATGGTCATGCCCAAAATCACTAGGAACGATTCTGTTCTCTACATTCAAATTTATCGAAATGTCCATTGTGTGTATTAATTTTACAGCTTTAAAAAATTTTCTTAGTGCTCTGTAAAATAGGACCAAAACAAGTAAATGCTGTTATGCAAAATATAAATGAATATACAATGAACTAAAACAAATCAGCACCTTTTTGGTTATTTTTAGGTGAAAATGAAAAAGTATGAGCGTTTTCAGGTAATTTGGAGAGGGCCGATAAAATTTGGGCAGATTTCACTTGGGATGACCCAGGTTTCGACTGAATTAACTTTCCATTCTCCCTCCATAGAAAATAGTTGTAGCAGATAAACGCAAAATATATTAGTTATCGCTCAGTGCAAGATCTTACGAATATATTAAAAAAATATTCTACATGACATGTTTTAATTAGTGTTACAAATCCGGAGGAAGGTCTAAACCAAAGAAAACATATCAGCATGTAATACCAAATATAAATAGTTCGCCAACTCACAATAACGACTTTTTTTTAAAAACGATCTAAGATAAAAGCGAAGTATTTAACTAAATATAAATGTTTTCGTCTCCTTCGTACACTGAACACATGCGTTGCGATTTTGACAATCTTGTCCATTTTGCGACCCCGTCCTATTAAATTCATGTTATTTCATTATATCCTACGTTCCCATGACATCTCGTGCAAGAAATTGTGAGCTTGCTAATCTTTGAGCTATCTCGGTACCAGAAAATTCTTGCAAAAAAAAATCCTCGCGATCTCTGCATATGAAGGTGATGAATCAGGCCGGTCAGTCTGCGTTCCCTTCTCTAGCAGCTCGTTGAACTTCGGAAAGTCGAATGTTCTGAGATTTCTGTAGAGTGTGCGGAGATCTCTTGAGGCTCCAAAGCTGTTGAAGTACTTTTAAATATTTGCCGAGTCCTGGAAGCATGGCACACACAAGAGAAGGTCTGCTTGTATTTTGAAATGACATTAAAATTGAAAATCATCGAACACCACGAGGTGCAGCGACAAATTTGACGACATCCACGACAATGTTGAGTAAATACGCGAAAAATATATTCAAGAGATCATAACATGTTTATCTAAAATAGTCCTTATCGCACACACTTCATTTATTAACATATTTCCTACAATTATCGCACCTCGATTCCCAAAAGAATTATTGTGATCTGAAAATGTGTGCAATTTACATTACGAACAATGCATGTCCAATGAATTGCATTCCGAATGACTTCAAGGTCTTCTATATTGTAAATACATGTATAAATGCATGACAAATGTAAATGACCAAAGCTCATCACGTTTACTATTCTGCACATAAAGAAGTATCTAATCAGTACTTCGAACCATGTGTGCCACAAAGAGTAGGCAAATGCGTCGACGCTACTTGGGATGCACGACGAGTCTTACGCAAATGCTCTGGTACCCGTCTATTTAACGAAGCCCAGAAATCAGCCGCCAGCCATAAAACGGCCGGGCCGGAACCTACTAATAGGCAAGCAGTGTCCCTCCGGAGGACATCCCCAGGAAACGGCAAGCCGCCCGCAGCGGCGGCCGTCGCGGCGTCGCGCAGGGCCGTTTCAGTCCGCGTGTAGCCGGGCACTGCCCATATATTTCCCTCCGTAATTAGTGGCGATGTCTGTGAACACGAGCCGCCCCGACCGTGAGCAGAGGCGCGGCAGCGGGGCGTCGCGAGAAGAACTTTACGACTTGTCACAAGAGGACAAGTCTGATCGGGATTCCTTGGGCGACACCACCCCGTCGGCCTTCCGTTCAAAAACACCGCGAGCCGCCCTGCGGGTAACGACCAGCGCGGCACAGCTTCTATCACGCGTGGCGCGAAGGCGGCGGCGGCGGCGGCGGCGGCGTGACCGCCAAAAAACAGCGCTAAGAACTTTTATGACTGACCTGCGGGAATACGGAAGTGGAGGGCAGGGGCGAGCGGCGTCGCTTTTAAGTGGTCCAGGGCTAGCTGGAGGCGATTTGGCACCACTCTGACGCGCGCTTATTTATTTGAGATCCTTACTTTTTGGCGTTGAAACTCGTACGCACTCATCCCCCTACAGATCTTTCTTCAAAGGGTTTAGGATGTACAGGGTACAATCTGGAATCTGATTTGAAATATAAAATGTGGAATTTACCACATTATAATGTATAATATTGTCTGCAGATTTTTACACTGACAGGATGCGTGCGAGAATAAACGTCCGGTAATTCCTCTGTCTTTCGTAGTGTAGTTCCTCTGTCTTTTGTAGTGTAGAATTTACATTGGTTGTCCGACCAATATTCTCCCTTTCCTCCGTAGGAGAGAGGGATGAATGTAACTGTTCTGGGATGGACACTACCACATTTACCATCATTACAATGAGTACTTTACATTAATTTTCGCCTTATAGGTATGTACAAGAACAGTAAAAACTTCGTACGAAGTAGTAAGATGTGGACTATCCTTGGAAGCAGTATGCTCATGAGTGACCTTTTCGTGACTTTTTATTAATAATACTAATGTTTGACAACAAAACAGTTGACAGTAACATATGACAAACTAATAGAATAATAACGAATATTTAATTGGGTATCAAATGTTATCAAAAAGTTCCTTCAAAATACATTTTAATGATGCTACGTGATTTTCTTCATTAATTTAATGAAAACTTTTGTAATTGACAGAATCGATTGTTTACTGCTTATTTCCGAGAGCGAGTTTTCGATTTACTGTTTCTTTATTATGCTAAACTGCTTTTGATTCAAGACAGAGTTGACGCATAGAATCTATTACAAAAAATCCACAGAGAGGATGGATATTTGGCTAATTAGGTTCTCACGAAAATACAAACAAATGTGTATGCTTTCGCGTGTTCGGTCTTAAAATTGGTGAATCTTTGAGAAATTCCCAAGAAAATTACGTTAAGTACATGCAACATGATAATAGCTGGAGAGTCGGGCGTTGCTTATACTAGAAACCGGAAATCATTTTTCCGATTCTAGATCTCGACAGTTCATTGAACTGATAGAAATCCATTTGTCACATAAAACTGTCAGATCTTAAATTCTTATTTGTAATGCAAATAGAACTACATGACCAAGCGAACGCTTATGTGGGTTGTTAAGACTACAGAATGACAATAGAGATAACGAACTAGCCTACTGCCGTATTTGGGAATGTTTATCAAATCGATGCAAATCGTGTGACAGTGTTCACGATACCATTTCAGAATAAAAGGAATACAAGTCTTTGTTAGTAGAAGCTTTCGCAATATAATGTCCCTAGATTTTAATTATTCTGCCTGGCCTCGTAGTATCCGGTCGAAAATTGCACAAACTGTCAGCACTTGACGCCTCCACTCATCGAGTGCAATGGGAGGATATCCGGTTATTGTTGATACCCAGACTGCATCACTTCATTGAGTCGCTTAAGGGGCTTACAGTTGGTCTATACAGAATAGCTTCTTTAAGACTAGCAAACACAAAAATTCGAAGAGAGCTACCCATGCTTAATTTTTTTAAAACAATATTTTTCTAGCTTATTAATCATTCTAATTCCTTGAGTAAGGATGATCTGATTTGTACAGAGAATTTTAGATCACAGTTTTGCATTTTGAATGTAATGTCTCCAACACTCGACCAGAATATCGCTTTACACTTCAGTAGTTGTATGAGACGTGACTGAACAGACGTGCAGGCATCCTATTAAGGTAGACAATTGCTTAATGAGAATGAATGCTTCCGCGGAGTCAGACATGCGACGGAGTTATAGCCTGGCAAGTTACAACCCATATTTGGATGAACCATTGGGTGACATTAAAATGACTTTCTCTCCTCCCCCTTCTCTCTCTCTCTCTCTCTCTCTCTCTCTCTCTCTCGGGCGGTTACTCCTCATTTTTCGATTACGGAAGACCTTACATGTTCAGGAAAATTCTACGCAACATCCCTTAGCTGATCTTGACTATTTCTCATCAAATATGTGGAAGAAGTTTAGAAGCAATCATAAATGGCAAACATCTCTTTCAGCGTACAACGTAAGCAACGTATTGCATTATTTTCTTCCATTTCCTTCATGAATATGGCTTTTGTTGAGATCGTGGGAAGCCAAACCTTTTTGTCTAATGAATATCTTCTAGCTGATTAGGTTGAAACAAAAACATATCGATTTCTCCATTATCAACCTTAATTTCGTATTTCTAGTAATTTCAATTAAAACACGTCTTGTTTATTGCCATAAAACTAGCTGGCCACAACATTTCGGAAATGCAAAATTTACGGGAAATCAACAAAATTCCTTTAAAAGAAAAAGTTATATTTCTCTTCTTGTGAGCATGTACTCAAGATAAAAAGCTATGTCTACTAATTCAGAATTACTGTAATTTTTATACACGGTTTTACGGTAACATTACGGTCAAATCAACCACGGATTCTTGTCTAACAGATCAATTCAATCCTTAATGATAACTGAATGCGCATGAATCCCAGCGAACCCGCTGCATTTGATTATCTTCACTTCCTGCTCAATTTTGTGTAATTAAACGAATACGATGAAAATGCCGAAAATTAGACAAGGTGTAAAAGCGTCCGAGAGCACTGTCGGTGATCTGTGTAACAAACAAAGCAACTTGTACGGAATCCGAAGCAATATGATCAGATTGAAAAAAAAACAAACTTGTTAGGCAGAATCGTCTTGCTCCTACACTTCAAACATCACGCGACACCAATCGCGCCACTTGGCGACACGTCATAGGAAGAAGTTATTTCCCCAGGGGAAATGGAGACAAGACGACGGCCAGTAGAGCTGCTAAAGGGGCGGGAGCAGATGCGAATGCATGTGGGCGAGAGGGTATTGGGGAGGCCTTGCGAAGCGGGGTAGACATGAGGCGGGCACATAGACGGAACGGGGCCACACGAAGATAATAAGAGAGTATACGAATTTCTAGACGACAGATCTTAAAATGGGTGGAGACCCTGAACAAAATATGATGATTCTGCCCTCGTAACACTAATCTGCGTATCTGAGAAAACAATAACTTTGACTACGAGCGTATTAGACGATATACATCTATTTAGGACACGAGGAACGTATTATTTCGTCAAGATGGACGGACGGACGGACGGACGGACGGACGGACGGACGGACGGACGGACGGACGAACAGACAGACGAACAGACAGACGAACAGACAGACGAACCGACAGACGAACAGACAGACAGACAGACAGACACAGACGGACTGACGGACAGACAGACACAGACGGACTGACGGACTGACGGACAGACAGGCGTTTGTCGTCGATTTTTCGGTATGAAAGACCCACAAAACATGGATTCTGGCTATACCACGTGTTAGAGGACTTTTTGCTTCTAAATTTAGCAACTGAATTTATCCACTTTTTCGTTATCAGGGCCCTGTAATAAAGAGTTTTTCGTCAAAAATGCGCTGATTTTTTCGCGTAACATTATGTAACTTTTTCTCTATTCCTTACAAAAATATACAAAACAACAAAAAACAACTTGGGCTATGCCTTTTAGACCTAGGAATATTGTCCCGGGTGAAAAACACAGAGGAGGTTATAGAAACTGTTCAGAGACAGGTGTGATAATGGACGCGAAGGAGACGTGAGAGAGAGGACTGATGACGTGAAGAGGATAAATGATGATGGGTGAGGCGAAAGCAACGGGGACAGAATCTGGGTCGGTGCTAAGAAAAAGACGACGTTCGGGATGATAAAAGGATGATCCATCGGAAAACAACAAAAAGAGAAGTAGAGGATGGGGAGTGGGGATGTAAAATTAAGAGAAATACGCTGTTCGAGAAGAGACCAGCGGCGGCGATAGGATCAGAGGTGAAGGCGAAGATTCAAATCAGAACGGAAAGATACAAACGAAAGAGGTAGAAATTCTGGGAGTGAAACATAATTAATTTTGTGATTTTCTGATAAAACTGCTCCGAATTTTTTTGCAGCAATCGGGGAAGGAAACAAATAAATTCACTTCTGGCACGGGTCGCACGACTGAAAATTATCTTAGCATCCATTGTTCTCGGGCGGGATTAGTTGGAGGAAGATGGCCGTTTTCCTCATGTTGCAAGTCGGCAATGGCCACGGCAAATTTTCAACCAAACGCAACTTGAAATTATTGAAGGCGTTGTCATTGTCAACAATATTGTTGACAATGACAACGCCTTCAATAATTTCAATTATGTGAATGTCCACTACAACTCACCACTGAATCAACAAACGCAACTTCATGCATGTTAGCTCGTATCGAACACGTTTTCTCAGGCTTCGTTCTGACTGTTCTGATTGGCAAGAAAATTAACCGCGCACTCAGTAACATTCGTAAAAATTTATCCAGGAGAGTTGAGTGTGAGAGGAGTTAGGTAATAAAAGCGTAATCTGTGATGTAAAGGTGAAGAACTTTTTTTACCTCTTATTCTCATTTGGCCTCGTGAATTCAGACCCCTGTCATTTCAGGTACTCACAATAATGGTTGGAGTAGCTCTGTGGTTGGAAGATGATGTTCGTCGAGTTCAGGGAAGCAGGGACAACTTGCCAGGCTTTACCCAGCGCCTCGCTCGCTTCGTCTCGCCTCGCCTCGTCGAGGTCTCGCGGCGACAAACCGCACCCCTTCGCGACGCGTCATAGGAAGAGGCAATTTCGCAGCGGAAACCGAGCCGAGGCGATGCGCGGCGAGGCGGGGTGGGGTGGGGTGGGACGGGCTGGTGGGACGGAGCCGTGCGTAGGCGGGGACACGGGCGTGGGCGTGGGCGCAAGAGCAGCGGACGCGTTGCGGGGGCGGGGGCAGAGGCAGAGGTTCGACCTCGTCGGCGTCATCGTCACCGCCGCCACCGCCTCCTCCACCGCCTCCGTCGCCGCCGCCGCTGCGTTCTTGTGGCGCGATGGCCCTGAAGGCGACCCGCAGGGCCACTCGGGGCGACATCAAGAAAGAAGCATTTCCTGTGCAGTTGACCCGCGTGGCCGTCGCTTGACCCCAGACGCAATCTCTAGAACGAGCGCCCGCCGAGCAGCGCCGAGCACCGCGTGCCACCCGCCGGAGCCAGCCTCCGCTGCGGCCCAGACCGCGCGCGTTCCGGCCCCGGTTGTTCTTCCACGTTAGCACTTTTTCTACGCCTTCGGGTCGGACTCTCAGAAGTAAATACAGTCCACTCCGGTTATAGTGAACTTCTGAGGACTAACAGTTTTGGTTCACTACATCAGATGTTCACAATATCCGATGATGTCAAAATTAAATAGAATTTCTCCACAATGACTGATTTTATTAATATAGAGATACAACAAAATTCATAAACAGCCCTGACTGAAAATATCAAAATCTTTATTTGTGCTTAAAAAATTAATTATTTTCAATCATTTGTTTCGTAAATTTTTCATTAGAAATTACTCTGTAGATATTTCTCCAGATTTCGTGCTCTCTTTATACTTGATTCTCCATTGTCCTCTGTCTCTGAGAATCGTAATGCACTCTTGACACCTTTCAATGCCTCTTGCACGGTTGGAACAACGTCCCACTTTCTGAGGGTCCTTCAACTCGCTTAATAACATACGAGCTCCAATTAATTTCCAGGACTTATTCCTACCTTCACTATAGCCGAGGTTTAGGTTCACTATAACCGAATCTTCTATTATATTATTCTGATCTAATATATTCTTTTTTGTAATGAAAGTGAAATGGGACCAGTGACCTAAGTACACTATAACTGAGGGTTCACTATATAAGAGTTCATTATAACAGGAGTCGACGGTAGGTTTATCGTCGTTATGATGGACAACTTCCTATGTGACGGAATTAGTGATTTTTACATTTTGGTATCAATGATTCAGAATTTGCTTGTTCTTTCCTTTGATAAGAACATTTCAAAAGAAACCTAGAAATTGTGATCTTAAAATAGAAAATGAAAGACCTTCTACATGTCCTTTACAATGTATTGATGATATGATAGAATATCTTGTATGTGAAGAGAGAGACAGGGGAGGTTTCATAAGGTGCTTTCAGAAAAATATTACAATAAATAAATATTTAATACTATCATACAGAAAGTGTAGAATGCCTAAACTTAGCCAACTGTACATTATTAACATCAAAAGGTGTTTTTCCTTCCTCCTGTAAAATTTGTTGTTTTTTTTCACATTGGATGTTGTCTACCATCAATGACGGTATGTTACGGATGAAGTGCGAAAGTGGCTAATTCTCGGATTAGAGAGTTAACGTTCACTTTGTCAAAAATGGATACATTTGAAACGCCTTTTTATGTCAAAATATTTCTTCTGGACTCACAAGATACTTCACCTTACTTTTAGCCAACGCATTCGCGAACTGACCAGATCATTATTGAAATGAGCGTCATTCATAAAGCGTTGTCCTAATCGTGCGGCTAATATTAAATTATCTGGATATTTTGCGATTACGTCACACTTAGTATTTAAGTCGTAATATACATTAACACACATGCGATACTAAAATTAGCCGGATGAACCCAAAAAATGTCCATTCATCATGACTTATTCAGATTTATCTACGAAGTCTGCTAAAGATCCTATTTAACAGGACACTTCTAATATTACCCATACTTCGTTCTTTATTCGTGCCACATGTCTATATTCTCGAGTGATGCAAAAAGTCAGGCGAGTCATCTGAACATCAAAATTGGCGATTCTTGACAATTGAGAAATGCAGTTACTCACAATATTTATGCTAATGGCACAGAAAAACGTAAAACAACGCATCGTACGTACGTATACTTCGGGTACGAACGTGTGGAGCGACTGGAATCCTTTCGATATAATTGGTACGCAAAGTAGCAATGTACATTTACGTTTCCAAAAATGTTTATAATATAATGATGCATTTTTCTGTTTCAAATTTCTCGAAAGAATCAAGAGTCAAACCTCTGTTTTGGTATGCTTCGTTTTTTTTACCTCTTTTTTCGTCGAAATTATGCCCCCAAATTTTCGTAAATTCGCCCGAGTTTCGTACAGGTGAAAATAGTTCAGACCAAACACGATTGCTTGTCCAAATGATTTCGCCACTGATATTTCAGATTGATTGACTGATATTTCCAGTTACGTCAACTGCTATGGTGATTAGCTGCTCGGGTAGGCCACGCTTTATCCCGGGAGACGGTGGTGTTCCTCTCCACTGGGTGCTGAGATCTGGCGCCGACCTACATGTCGGTATGCAGGGATTTCCCCTGCATAGGTATCTTTCCCATCGGGGCACTGCCCTAATCTCTACAAGCTCTAATCTCCAGACTGTCCGACATGTGGGGTAGTGTAGTGCATGCAAGGTTAAGTGTGTTTGAACGGGAAGAGGTCAGAACAAGGATGAAGAAGGAAATATCGCGCACCGTACATGGCCCGTTTGTTATGCTTCTGCTCCTGCTTTCTCCTGATATTGACAGGAGAATCCACGGAAAACTACTGATCAGAGGAGCCGGGGGCTTGAAATCACCTCCAGACAGCAACTGATTTCGACCAATTATTGGTAGTTGTAATCGAAAATTCGCAACCGTGTGGACTCGAACCTTAGCAGCTCCCGCTCAAAGTCGTTGCAGAATCAGCGGCAATGCTAGTTTGAGCTACACTCAGCCGGTTCATTTCCCGGAATCGTTCGCCTGAACAAATACACAGAATCTGTTTGAATGCGTTCGAACGTGTACCTGCCAAACACCAGTGCAAAACGAGTTGCCTACCAATCTGGGACTAATGTTAGTGTGTAATATGAACTTTTCGGCAAATGTGATCATGGATCCCCCTACATTCCCCAGGAGTTCGCAACATTTATTCTGAATCGTTCTCTATAATAGCTGATTTGGTAGTTGGTTATAATATTTGAGCGGTTGAAAGACGACCGGGCATAATTTACCTAATTACTTATTTACATTTTTGGGCATTGGCTTATTGCAGAATTTTCTTATAACGGCTGACTCTTTTCATAAGATTATTTAGGTGCTAAAAGGAAAAACCTTCGAGAAGTATGAAAAGGAAATTGAAAATAGTAATATAAGTCAGAAAAGTAGCCGTCGAAAAATTACAATTTGGGAAAATTAAATATCTACGGTTTCATTGACTTACAAGATATACAACAGAAGCCAGAAGAAAACTACAAATATCAATAGTACATTACTTTGTATTATTTGTACATAATATAGATAAAAGAGGTGTGTTCTTTATAATCTTAAACACACCTATTTTATTTTAATATAAGTTGTTTTAATTTTTTATTTATATTAATTATTAAATTTCTTATTTTAGTTGACATTGTTTAAGGCCTGATGATGGAGGCACAACTCGACCTCTGAAACGTTGCCACGCTGTTTCTTGTTTAAAGATACCAATTTTTGAATGTAAAAATAATTTATGTTTTAATAAATGTATATTGTGACTGACTATAAAAAGACATTATTGGAACTTTTATTAAGAAAACACTTAGTAGCAGACAGCCTCTATTATTATTATTATTATTATTATTATTATTATTATTATTATTATTATTATTATTATTATTATTATACAATATTTTCTATAAGATAATATTTTCTCGTTAATATTGGAGTAGACTATTATTGTTCTGCACTTTGTTCAATTAATACTGTAACGTACGCATGTCTTAATTAGAAATTTTGAGATCCATTCAAGAAACTGGAGTAAATTTGTATCTTCAACGTTAAATATAGGTAAGAGAAAGCAGAAATGGTTTCATGATACACGTTACGTATTGTTACATAATAATGGTGCGATATACCTCTTTCCACTAATCGATTTGCGAAACGAGGAGAGATATTCATTCAGAAATCTGTGATCTATTGTTTTCGGTCAACTCCAAGAGTGTCATGTTTTGGGGAATTACAAAAGCACAGAAATTACATTCTGAACACGTTACCACAACTTTGTACAAAACATGCTCTTTCAACCACCTTCAAATGCTCAGCACGTACGGGTCGGGAGGAAACTATGCATAACGGATCGTTGTGAGAGATTCGAGAGGCCATTTTTCACCATGATTAAGTCGCCTGCTTTGAAAGAAGTAAGCTCGCATCAGTATGGGCTGCGACTTCCAACGATCGAGGGTGAGACTATTTCCCACAGAGAACGGCTCGAAGAATATGGCCAACATCCACCTCCTCTGCTATGTGGAGAATCAAATGTAAACTCCACCCTGTGACTTAACTTGCTGGTCCATGGTAAACAGAAACTGAATTTAGCCATAAAATTAGGTTCCAGACATCGATTTTCAACGGACCCACCTCTGCATAGTTAGCTACAAACACTCTGAGATTAACTTCGTAAATTGCCTAATTTTGGTTCCCTTTTAGACGGGTTAATGGAGATTTTGGAAACTTAAAAACTTCGAAGAAATATGTACTCTTAGAAGGGTCCGGGTAGGAAAAAACAACAATGACAAGTTCCTTTCGCTATAATGAAAAGGCCGTTCAAAAGGGTGACCTTCGGGGTGGGATGGGGAACGCCCACATTGTGCAGCGGAAGAGCGAGAAATGGGTCGCAGCGCAGCGCGCCCACCGCGCCATAGTTGGAGCTCTGTCCGCTAGGGGCGTGCAAGTGCCATTGCCACCCATTGTTCGACACACGAAGGGGCATGCAGTGTACTCGCTTCGTGTTCAAAATACCATTTTGAAACTTAGTGTTTAAATAACTGAACAGAGCCGCCATCTGCATTGTACATGACAGATATACACGCAGAATTCTTTCTTTTCTTAGTACAATTAAGTACTACTTCTGAATTAAATTAATTTAATCTTATTTGAAATTATAATAATTTACCATTACAGTCTTTTTATCAGAGACCAAAATCACAGAAATATTAGCAGAGGTTTTAGAGAGTCATTTTTAAGATTTTGAAAGAAATATATAAAATTATTTCAAAAAAGACTATAATTACACAAATCAGAATGACTGGTTCAGCACAATAATAAGAATTATCTAAGGTGTTTTGTGATAACTCGTGTTAAATTGTGTAGGTCATTGATTGACCGACGCTCGTCGAAGGAGTGTTCGATTTCGTTCTAAGCCCGCTCGTACATACACGGAATAAAATTTGTTAATACCGTTTTGATTCTTTTCCATCCAAGGGTGGATATCGCAGATCATCACTTGATTTACTGTTCTCTTGCCATCTACTAGTCATGCAATTCTAAACATTAACATTCGCAAGTGAACACTGTGTTGGAGAAGGTCGCATCCACGAATGTACTTCTTCGCAAGCTGAAACGGCATGCCCGTCTTTACTTTTGTACATCCATTTTCAGTTTCAATTTTTTTAAATCTTCAATTTTAAACGAATTTTGAAATGCAAAAAGTCATTCTCTGCCTCTTCCCCTTCACAGTCCTTCAAAAAGAATTAGAGGGTACCGTACAATACTGTTTCAGATCATGTTTTGTATATCAATATTTCTTTACTTACGGAAACGTTTTTGGGGTCATGAACGAAAACAAAATTGAAACTACTCAAAAAATTCAGCAAACCTTTCATTATAACTTTTGATCATTTAAAGATAAAACAACAAATACTACATCATTTTCAACGATCAGAATATTGCATTTTCCGTTATTTTACTCTCAATTAACCGAAAAATACTGATATACTCTCGAGAAAACAGGAAGGTTGAAATTCGTTCGACGCTTTGCAATCATTATGATGCGCTTATCAATTTTATTTTCTCAGTAGCTCTCTACTTTGTCATCAGCTTACAGAGTTGTTAAAAATAAATATTTCTAACTGGCATTACTGCTTTGGCGTTGTCTACACTAGGAGATGACGTGATCGACATTAACCATGATCAAATAAAATAAACGATTTAACGCGCTATAGTGAAAAATAACACACATAGCGGAAGAGTGTTTCAGACAGCCGTTGCAGAATATTAATGATAATCTTTAATTACGACATCCGAACACATTCCAACTCTGCAAAGAAACGAGAGCAACCAACTAGGAAGACACGCCGCCCAACATCCCCGCAACACGAACAGATCATAACACAAGCAGTTGCACCGTCTCAAATTGGGTTCTCGCTCGCCCGCCCGCGATCAGCCACCTTGCAGTTCGGGCCCGCGTGCCGAGCAACCTGAACTCCAATCGAATCAAACGGATAATTTAAATCGGTTCATACTCCTGTCGAACCGGAACCTAAAACCCGAGCCATATATTTCTGTGGGACTGACTGTGATAATTTCGTGCATTTATATCGCCGGCACCCAACCTGCCCGCGGTGCCTCGTCGTCGAGTCTTAACACCTGTCCGCACCCAACGAGACCTCCTGACGCGGGGCGAAGTGTCGGCAGAAATATGGGATCGTTAATTAAAAGCACTTTCCTATGAATTGTTCCTAATTACAAATTTAATAGATTCCATTAAAGGTCCCGGCGTTCATTTGCTCTCGTTTTGTACTCCCGGACGGCGAAGTGCGCTCTCGGGTTGAACATTTGAGGTCGTGTAATTGGTTTAGCGCGAGTCGCTCGCTGGTCTAAGCTGCTCCGTCGCCGAGGCGCGAAAACGAAATGAGCGGGCAAAAAGCTCCACGTTCTAGCCTCTTCGATTCAATGCGACGAGCACGCTCTCGTTAACTCCTGGGTACCAATGAAGTTGAAGTGGATCCAATAACGTGACAATTACGAACAAAGGCGACTGTAGGAGGGGGATGGTTCGTGGAGGTCCTTCCATGAGCAAGATGAATGAAAGGAAAGTAAGGAATATGAATCTACAATAAATGTAAGCTTATACCTAGCAATGTGTATGTGTACCTATGCACATACACATATTGTACGTACGTATGTATGTATGTATGTATGTATGTATGTATGTGTACCTGAAAGTACGTAAGTGCGATGCACGACATGACGAACCAGCAAGTCATGAAAATACTCGTTTGAAAGCACGACAGATTTTAATTCTGGTTTCTAGTTAAACAATTTTACCGTTTGCAAGAGGACACTATCTGTTCATTGGAAGAGCTTACTCACAAAACGTTCCATTTCCCAAATTGTAATGTGTTAGATGTATATTGTATTGAAAATGACATTGGTCTCAGTTTCTTTCATCTTTTTTGAAACGAGTTTTTCGATTGCTCGAGTTGTTCAAAGTAAGCATGCTAAATATTCTGGAGGTGTCAGTCTGTTTCTTTTGCCTATTTTTGATTTTTTAAATTATTTCGTCTTTGCGTGCGTTATTGGTATATATATATATATATATATATATATATATATATATATATATATATATATATATATATATATGTGTGTGTGTGTGTGTGTGTGTGTGTGTGTGTGTGTGTGTGTGTGTGTGTCACTGCGTACGTGCATGTGAAGGGGGCTAGTTAGAACATGGTGGGCTCTCTGTGTGGTGCAGATGCAGAATTTTTTAATGTTTTTAATTATGTACGAGTATTTAGTTATGCCCAACCTAATTTACATGCTATAAACGCCAATACAAAATCTCACTGCTTGGACAGATGTGACTTTTAGGACAGTGACGGACGATATGGCCAAAGGTTCAGAAAAATTTATTTAAAAAATATCCCTCTAATTGCAAATTGTAACTTTTAGTAAGTCAACCTACTTTGTTTTATAACGTGGTACGTACATTTGGTCAGACTCACGTGTTCTTATTTACATCAATCATGATCTTTTTACATATTTTGAATGAAAATATACTCCGCCAACAATACAGATATACTTGTAGAAGGTTTTATTAGCACTAACAGTATTGATATAGGTAACGGTTGGTTAGTGATTCCGGGCGTGTCAACAGCTTAAGTCATTAGTCCCGTAAGTGTAGTGCATATTTTTTACTCGGGAGATGGCAGTGATCTTCCCCGCTAGCTGGCGAGATCCGGCGCCGACCTCCCGTTGGCTAACAGGGTTTCCCCCTAACCAGGACTCTCCCACCAGCGAGGCACCGCCTCAGCCGGGACAAGCTCTAAGCTCCCGACCGGTCTCCCGGAATATGTGGTGGTGTAGTGCATGTTAGTGTAAGTGTGTGTGTGTGTGTAAGGGGAGAGGATAGGACAATGAAATGGAAGGAAGGATTGCGTGCGGACTGTAACCCGGTTGTTAGGGTACCGCTCCGGCATTCGTCTGGTGTTGATCGGAGAAACCACGGAAAACTACCGATCAGAGCAGCCGCCCGCTAGAGTTCTCCTGACAACAACTGAATTCGATTTAGCTGAAAAGCTAGTGTCGAAAATCCTCCCGTCGTCGGGATTCGAACCTAGGACCTCTCCAGTCAGAGGCGCGCAGTGACATCAGTTGATGCACTGAGCCCCCGCTCCCGTTAGGTAACAGTTGAAAATGATGGATTTATCAAAAAAATTATTTTACTTTCTCGCCTTACTACGTAATTAGTGAACAGAAAATATTGTAATCGTACGGGGGAAATCGGTGATTTTTAAAACTCTTATTGTCGGGTCCTGGCAAGGAAACCTGTATCTGAACGTCTGCCTCAAGAGAAGAAGATTAATTCTCTGGAATTCCGACCGTTTTTCTGTGGCAAGCACCTAAAACGCTCCGAGGATTTTCTCCAAAACTGGGATTCCCAACCTTTTCTTTCAACGAGCCCCTTTTCGAGAATGTTTGCTTAATCGACCACCTTATGTTTTCTCTATAATATACGGCATCCATAATATTGACACAAAGAATTCACATACATACCTTAAAGATAACAATTCCGTATCACAATATTCTCGAAATCATCTCCATTTTTTGAATTATCAAAGACGCTTCCGTTTCTAAGTAGTTGAGCTTCTAATCTGTATTGAAATTCACTAGCTGCAGAGTTGAGTATTGTTTAAGAGCTGGCCATAATATTTCTTCCGGGCGTATTGCGGAGTGAATTTTCTTGAGCGATAGAGTATCGTTATCAATGCAAAGTTATACTTTCTTGAGTTTTTTAAACATCTCATTTCCTAAGAGGGAAAGACGGATAACAAAGAAGAGGAGAAAGTTTTTAAGTTATTGTTAAACGCTTTGTTGCTTTGTCAGAAAACAATCAAGGTCATTAATATATTTTGTAATGAAAGGGAGGTTGATTATTCTGTTAACGTATCGCTTCGTATTCGGTTATTGACCCCAATCGATCCCTTGGTCACCATTGAAGCGCGTTCAAAATGTGATCGACCCCCTAGGGGATCTACACAGACCACGTTGGGAACTCATGATCTAAACGAACTCCACGCCCAACGAGTTCGAAACGATTTTTTTCATTTTTGGCGGTACTTAACATGAAGCCTTAACAACTTTCTCAAAACTTTCTCAAAATGGCTCCAAATTTGTTTATTAAACTTTGCCCTCGGATAGCGTAAACAACGCTTAAAACAATGGCGCATACATCGTTATCGTTCAAATCTCTGAATTGTCGAAGATTACACATGTTTACAATTTTTCGTCTCCTTCCTCCAACAGAAAATATATTTTTTAAATGAACTATATTGTTCAAAGACAGATCATCAAATAAAGTTCATGTACATTTTTTCGAAAATATGAGTAGTTTGCTCGTAATCTTGCGTGAAGCATAGGCAATTTTTAAATAATTATTTTCTCAAAAATTACTTGAAAATTTTCTTTAAATGTTTTCCTCGTACCTATGAAAGGACGGTAAACAATGGTGGTGGTTCGATTTTCGAGGAGGTCTGTATTTTCGAAAATCCCGTAAAAATATCATTGCAAAGGTACAATATCGAAGATAAGAGTTTTATTACTGAATAAGATCTGCTCAGATCAAACTCTAATGGAGGAGGAGTAATGATACTAATAAAGAGCACAATATCATATTATGCAATAATACTACCACCAACCCCAGGTATAGAAACAGCAGCAATTAAGTTTATTAATAACAACTATCTGGAAACTACACTTATAGTAGCATATAAGCCCCCCAATATGAAAATTCAGCATACCAATTTCATTGGTATTATTGATCAACACACCCCAACAATAGTCCTAGGTGATCTTAATGCAAAACATACAGAGTGGGGATGTAAAAACAATAACTCAGCTGGGACACAACTACTACGGCTAGTAAACAACAACAAATTAAGATTCATAACCCCTAATGAACCAACCTACTACCCATTTGATCACTATAGGAACCCTGACCTGTTAGACATAGGCATAACAAATATGCAACAAAAGTTTTTCTCCACAGTACACCATGAAATGGACTCAGACCATCTACCAGTAATAATCACTACACAACAGTCACTCACTCACTCACCCACTCCACAACTCAATACTCACAAAATTAATTGGCAAATATTTAAAAATAATGTTAAAACAAACATCCCAAAGTTCAAAATATTAAGTACCCCTCTAGAAATAGATCAAGCAATCACAATACTCAATAACATAATAATAAGATGACTAGAGAATAGTAAACCAAATAAATCACCTACAAAAACACAGAATAAAAACAATGAACTACCCAAAAGCATAAGAAATCTAATTCACATAAAGAATAAAACAAGAAGATTATGGAATTACACTAGATGCCCTGAAATTAAAAAGGAACTTAATCTATTAACATATATTACCAAAAAAACACTTTTCACACACAAACAGCAACAATACAACACCATGATTCAAACATTAAGCTCAAGTAACAATACACTGTGGCAATTTAAAAATAAAATACTAAAGAAAAAAATACCATTCCTCCACTTAATACCAACACAGGGAAAAAATTCTCACCCTTTGAAAAAGCTGAAACACTAGCAAATCATTTTGCAGATACATTCAAACCAAACGACTCACTCCCACACATTCAACACCAAACAATCACACAGATAGCAACAGCTCCTAATTATAATGTACCCTCCAGAATTAGATTCATATCTCCTCAGGAAATAACAAACATAATAAAAACACTCCCTAAAAAGAAGGCTCCAGGACATGACAGAATAAACAACAAAATCCTAAAAAATCTGCCACATCAAGCCATAGCATTCTTAAATAATATTTATAACTCTTCATTAAGAATAGGTTACTTCCCACTATTATGGAAACACTCAATAGTAATACCCATTCCAAAACCTAACAAACATCCATCGAATGTAGAAAATTATCGACCAATCAGCCTGTTACCCTCCTTATCAAAAATTCTTGAGAAACTTATTCAGAAAAGACTTAGTAATTACCTCAATAAAAATGACATCATTCCCAGACACCAATTTGGATTCTCAGAAAAGTTATCAACCACACATCAATTATTAAGAATCACAGAACATATCCATACAGCATTCCAAAGAAAACTACATACTATATCAACCTTTCTAGATATTTCCCAAGCATACGACAGAGTATGGCATCAAGGTCTCATGTACAAACTAAGAATCAATGGCACACCCAAATACCTAACCAACATCATCAATAGCTTCATAAGCAATAGAACCTTTTCAGTGTCAGAGATAATCATCTCTCAAACCCCAAACCAATATATGCTGGACTTCCTCAGGGCTCCCCTTTATCACCGGTGCTATTTAATCTATACACAGCTGATATCCCTACATCCAACACAGTCAAAACAGCACAATTTGCAGATGATACAGCATTGTATTGCTCAAACATATCACTAAACACAATAAGAAACACATTACAGCAACATCTAAATCTAATAGATTCATGGTCACACAAATGGAAAATTAAACTAAACCCATCTAAGTCAACTGCAAATATATTTTCACTAAAAACAATATCAACACCACCACCTCTCACACTGGACAATAACATCATTCCTTGGACTCCACAAAACAAAACAGTGAAATATCTAGGTCTGCATCTAGACACTAAACTTAACTGGAAAGAACATATAAACATTAAAACACAACAAACAAAAGTCAAATTATTTCAATTAAAACCATTAATAAACAACCATAGTAAAATAACAATAGAAAATGCCAAACTCATATATACATCCATAATTAGACCCTTAATGCTCTATGCTTGCCCTGTCTGGATTAATGCAGCAAAAACTAATATACATAAAATACAGGTCATACAGAACAAATTCCTACGAACAATAACCAAAGCATCCTGGTTCGTTTCAAACAAACAACTTCATAAAGAAATTCAAATAAAACCTATCATACATCACATCACAAAGTTATCCCATAATTTTTACAATAATATGTCAACAATTACACAAATATCCCAATACAATCTAGGCAAAGCACCCATAAACCCCACCAGAATAAAAAATAGATTTCCCAAACACGTTTTTTACATCCAATTTGCAGATTTAGATGATCCTTTGTGAGGTGCCCAGTGGGTTTTCTCTCCCTAAGTAATAGCTGTAAAGTAATAATAGTTTAGTTTTTTAAAATAGATCATAAGCATCAAAAACATGTGAAAAAGTTTGTATTGTAAAACTGAACCATGTATACCATTCAAAATAATAAAATGATTGAAAAAAAAGGTCTGCTAAATAATATTAGATATTTAAATAAGATCACCCTCTTTTTTTAAAACTAGTAGCTTTCTCATAATTTCTACTTGAAATTAACACTGCTAAAAATTTCATAAATTACTTCAAATTGTTCCTTTAATTTTTTCACGGATCCTTTCCACGGATATTCTTCACCATGCAAGTCTTATTTTCGTTGAACACTCTGAATTTGCAGAAATTACAAAAGTTATAGGCAATTGAGAAAGTTTGTGCTGTTGTAGCACCCTTAGTTTAATTTAATAATTCCCCTAGACATTTAATAGGTAATTCATTTGGTATCTGTGGCATTTGAATATTATATATTAAAATACGTGATGAAGTATGTTCAATGCACATTATGGTTCATGATCAAGCAACGAACTAAAGTACCTAGGTATATACAATTTCCAATGCGCAAGAAAGTATACATCCAAAAAAAGTGCACAAGAGAAGTGACATCTCAAACGCTACCGTTTTGCAGGGTAATAATTTAATTCTGAGCGAAACCGTTTATTTACCGATCAGAGACAAAGTGATTCACTCTACATACCGACTATCTTGTGAACTATCTTAACGCAACATTCACGAGTAAAAATTGACTATGTCCTCACTAAAAATAATTTTGGTATTGTGTCACTTTTCTTACGCATCGACTATACATTCGCAAAAGGTCACTGTTTGTGAGTCCTTGGAGGGTTAAACTCGAGACTCATTTAGTTTTGTCTTTGCTAAAGTAGGCTACAGGAAGAGATGCGATAATAGGTAGTCTGGAAAGCATAGGAGCAGCTGTTCAGAAATTGCGATCATTTTGAGTGAGAAGGCGGGAGAGGGTTTGCTATCGGTTATACCTGGTACAATGTAATGAGTTTTTAGATCACATAATTATTGAGATATTAAAACGTTTCTTGGAAGCAATAATGCTGAAATTTAAGAATGTTAGGGTCTCTTAATGTTTTCTGAAATGTAGTACTACTATTCAAGAATATCAATTTGCTAAGTGATATTGGCTTCCGTACTCAATGTATCTCTCTTTATACTGTGTGTAGATATTAGAGAAAACGTTACGTTACGTTATGCTAGAAAAATCGATGTCGCGATTTGGAAATATAATCTGTTAAGTTAGAAGGATGCACTGCGCAGAATTGCAATTCTACGTTGCCATTACCAATAATACGAAATCGTATGTGCTATTATACTCTTTGTGTTGATACTAAGATTGTCCTTAGAAAAATAATCAGATATTTATTTTTTTCTTTTTGGAGACACAGGTTAAGAAGTCTGCAATGGAACGGAATGGTAATATATAAAACGTATTTTCAGATATTTTCCTTCGTTTCACTTTTCTATTAATATCATTCTAGCTTGCCTATAGGTTTTTTGATTGATCAATATCGTGCCCTTGTGTTTGCTTTTTTAAATTTATTTATTAATTTTTGAAGACTTTACATGGCTAAGTAAATATAACTATACATATGTATTTAAAGACTTAAATGCTAACCTTAAATATAATCTTACATGCTATTACAAGGGGGAGGAAATCCATTTTCTCGTCCTTAGTCTGGATCTAAATCAGCAAATGTTTTTAGGAATATATAATACGGATATTTGTTTTTGATTCGTGTTTGGTAATTGGGATTTTTGGCGAGTTTGGAAGGTGATAGGTTTGGGATTTGAGGTAGGTTATGATAAAAGTTGGTGGCCAGATATGTGATATATTGTTCAATTGGTTCCAAATTAAATTCGTTGTGAAGTTGGTTGTTAGTTATATACGAAGGGGCATGAGCAACTATTCTTAAGAATTTATTTTTCAGAACTTTAGTTTATGGATGTTAGTTTTGGCAGAATTAATCCAAATTGGGCTGTCGCACAAAATTAATGGTCTTATAATTGGCTTGTAAATTGCTATGGCTGATTTATAATGTATTGGACTGTTTCTGCAAATTAGAAGTCGTAGTTGTGCCAGTTTTACTTTAGCTTGGGTCACTTTAGCACTAATATGTTTTCCCCAAGTTAACTTGGAATCAAGCAAATGCTGAGATGGCCCCTTGTTTTGCTTCTGGACATAAATGTAACTTCATTTTCTGTGCACGTCTTCTAGAATTCAGTGGGAAATACAATTATTCAAATTATCATTTCCATGTTGTCGCGGCAGGAAGTAATAAGAGCCAAAATTTATTGCTTATTTTTCCTTGAAAATAGATTTTATTACATGGGAGTTTTTTTGTTTGTTTTTTTCTCCCTTTCAAAATTTATTGCTTATTTATCCTTGAAAATAGATTTTATTACATGGGAGTTTTTTTCTCCCTTTCAAAATTCAAAATTTAAGTAGTATATGACTTAGTGTAGGGATCACAGAATTTTGAAAATGTGCACACAATTCACTTTTCCCCATAGCCCGTCATACGCAGTTTTTTAACTGTTTTTTGACGTAAAATAAATAAATAAATAAATAAATAAATAAATAAATAAAGGTATAAGCCTAAATATTTTACAGGTTTATTGGGGTACCAGTCCATTGCTTTGTTATTTAGAGTGAGAGGGAGTGGGGGAGAGTGGGGTCTTAGAGTAAAAATTTTAACAGCGGTTTTGTTAGGATTGAGTTGGATTTTAAGTTTAGCAATCCAGCTGTCTATCATATTTAAATAAAGTTGTAAGTGGGTTCTTAACTCAGTGAGGGTTGTGCCAGAGGTAAATATGGCTGTGTCATCGGCAAATTGAGTGATCGTGATTTTATTAAGTGTGGGTAGGTCAGCGACATAGAGATTGAAGAGGGTTGGTGATAACGGAGAGACTCGGGGAAGTCCAGCGTTTATTGTTCTTGGGGTAGATAAATGATTGTTAACATTGACTGAGAAATTTCTATTGCTTAAGAAATTTATTATTATTATTGATTTTAAGTATTGTGGAGTGCCTTATTGAATGAGTTTGTATAAAAGAGCTTGGTGCCAAATTCGGTCGAAAGCTTGTGTAATATTAATAAATATAGCTATGGTGTGATGTTTTGTTTGAAAAGCGGAATAAATGATCTCTGAAATTCTTAATAGTTGGTGTTGCGTTGAGATTCTTTCTGTAAATCCAAACTGTTCCTTTGGGATAGCATTGGTTGAATGTAGGTGGTTTTTCAATCTTCTCAATATGATTTTCTCGAATATTTTGGAAAAAGTTGTTTATAAGCTGCTGGGGCGGTAACTCTTGGGTTTTGATGGGGTTTTATTTGGCTTTGCTATGGGGATGATGGTTGCGTGTTTCCATTTATGAGGGAAATATCCGATTCTGAAACATGAATTGAATATGTTATTCAAGTACGCTATTGCCGGTGGTGGTAGTTTTTTTTAATGCTAAGTTGTTTATATTGCCGTGACCTGGTGCTTTTTTGTTTGGAAGATTCTTTATAATTTTAGAAATTTCAATGGGAGTTTAGAAATTTATTTTCTGATACGGACCGAAGAAGTTTAATTTTGTAGCTTGTAGAATATTATGTTTCGGATGGGTGTTCGTGTTCTCACAGAATGTGGTTTCGAAATGCGTGGCGAGCACTTGTGCCTTCTCAAGTGAGGACAATTTATTTATTTATTTATTTATTTATTTATTTACGTCAAAAAACAGTTAAAAACTGCGTATGACGGGTTATGGGGAAAAGTGAATTGTGTGCACATTTTCAAAATTCTGTGATCCCTACACTAAATCATATACTACTTAAGTTTTGAATTTTGAAAGGGAGAAAAAAAACAAAAAAACTCCCATGTAATAAAATCGATTTTCAAGGATAAATAAGCAATAAATTATGAATTTTGAAAGGGAGAAAAAAACAAAAAACTCCCATGTAATAAAATCTATTTTCAAGGATAAATAAGCAATAAATTTTGGCTCTTATTACTTCCTGCCGCGACAACGTGGAAACGATAATTTGAATAATTGTATTTCCCACTGAATTCTAGAAGACGTGCACAGAAAATGAAGTTACATTTATGTCCAGAAGCAAAACAAGGGGCCATCTCAGCATTTGCTCAATGGATCAGGAAACTGGACGAAAAACCTGATCGAGATGGGGGTCATTGACCCGGAAGCTGTGTTACAATAGTTGTTACAGGTTGTTTATACTCATTTATACAGTCCAAATGGTAATTAATGCATTATGTATCATTGTTAAAATTAATGTTACTTTTCTTGTGATGCTCAGTATAGTCTCTAATTGTATAGAAACAGTTATGCAGCAGAAACGATTTCACTTGGGATTTAAACTTTTCTATTGAATTTAATCGTTTAATGTCATCTGGCAAAGTGTTGTAAAATAATGTACATGTATTGTATGTGAATTTTTTGTAATGAGCTGTTGATACTGTCACCTGATGAATATGATTTCTACGTCGAGTGTTATAGTAATAGACTTCGGCATTTTCTGAAAATATATTCCCGCCCTTAAGCAAGTCATTTTTTACAAAAACCACTGATTCGTAAATAAAAAGACACGGTAATGGTAGAATTCCTAGATTAATGAAGAGAGGCTTACATGAATCACGTGGGTGGGATTTGGTTATTATTCGTACAATTCGTTTTTGTAATCTAAAAGTCTGGGAGCTATAAGATGTATTTCCCCAGAATATTATGCCATATCTCAGGCGGGAATGAACATTCGCGAAGTATACACAACGAGCAGTATGAAGGCTGACTGAATTAGCAAGAATTCTGAACGCGTAGCATAATGAACTTAATTTTGTGTTCAATTCATTTAAATGGACGTTCCATTTAAGGTTTGACTGAATTGAGAGACCTACAAATTTTGTTGCATTAACATGAGTCAATGGTACACTGTTCATTTTCAATGGAGCACAGAATTGTTTATTTGAAATGGAAAACTGCATTAAAACCGTTTTCTTTTCGTTTACTATTAATTTGTTATTTCGGAGCCAATTTGAAACATCTGATATTGTACTATTTACGGTTTCTTTATTGCAAAGGATGTTCGTATCATCCGCAAAGAGAACCGTTCTTCCGTTTCGAATCGTCGAGGGCATATCGTTTACGTAAAGTAGGAACAGAATAGGGCCTAAAATCGATCCTTGAGGAACTCCACATGCAACGGGCAAAGAGTCGGAAAGGTGCGTACGTAATGTTCCATCATTCCAGTAAGGTATTTCAACTTTCTGAGATCGTTGTTTAAGGTACGAACATAAGCAATCTAGAGCAATACCACGGATTCCATATGAAGGTAATTTTGTATTAAAATGTCATGATCAATGATGTCAAAAGCTTTTGAGAGATCTAAAAATAATCCAATAGGTGCCTCGTTTTGATCTAATGATGAGGCGACATCTTTAAGAAAAGAAATATAGCTGTTTCCGTTGATTTTGATTTTCTAAATCCATGTTGGCAATCTGAAAGCGCGTCGTGTTTAGTGAGAAAGGTTTCCATTCGTACGTAAAAGTCTCTCTAATATTTTTGAAAAAACTGATAGCTGATGCCTTGCCGGTCGTTGTGTTTAAGGGAGGGACGGTTTTCTTTTTCTTGAGATTTTTTTAGTGAATTGCCATAATATGTTATTACTGGTGCTGAGTGATTGTATGAGGCTATAATATTTTTCGCTGTTATGGTTTCTGACGTTGATGATTAGGTTGAGTTCTCTCTTTTATTCTCGTGTTGTTAACTGAGTCCAGAATCTCTTAGTTTTATTCTTTACCGATATTGCATATAAAATGTCAGAGGGTAATTTATTGTAGAGTTTGTAGGATGTATTCGGAGTGGTAGTCAACTGAGAATTTTGAATGGTTATGTTGATGAGGTCAGTTAGAAAATTAACGGATTGATCTATTTCAAGGGAAGTATTTAGAATTTTTATTTTGGGTATTGAACTTTTTATTGTTTCGGTGAACAACCTCCAGTTAATTTTTAATGAGTTTGGTTTAGGTATAGGGGTATATTGAGGCGACATTTGCTGCGAAGTAAGACTGGGATATGGTCAGAATCAAGTTCAAATATTACCGATGTGTGGAGGTCAATGTTTGTGTTAGTAAGGCCAATGTCGAGAATGTCTGGTTTGCGAGAACGGTCTTGTGGGTAGTAAGTAGGTTCACTGGGGGAGAGAATTTTAATATTGGTATTGTTTACTAATTGTGCTAGAGTTTTACCGTCTTGGTTGCTGGATTGGCATCCCCAGTTACTGTGTTTGGCATTGAGGTCTCCTAATAGCACAACTTTATCATTGAGGTTAAATAGATTTTGGAGGTTTGTATGCAGCTATGATCTTCAAAGGGTTATTGTTAATTATTATTGAGGCTGCTATAGTTTCTAAGCCTGGTGTGTCCGGGAGAGTTTCCTGGTTATGCATGTGAATAGATTTAATTGCGATGAGTATACCGCCGCCTTTCGTTTCGGTTCTGTCAGTTCTATACAGATTATAACTGGGAATAACTTATTTATTTATTTTTGCTTAAGTGCGTTTCGGTAATACAAACAACATCTACGTTGTAGTGATGAAGGAAATGAACGAGTTCAGTTTTTTTTGTTGGTGATTGAGTTTGCGTTCCAATTTCGAATGATTATATTGTTTTGGTATTTATCAGCCATTGTTGGTAAGATATTCGGCCACAGAGTTCTGAATACTACTAATTATAGATGGAATTAAAGAGTCGATGAAGTTAATAATGCAGGAGGTGATGGAGTTAATTATAGTGGTGATTATTGGGTGATTAGATAGGATATTATTAGAATGGGCCGTATGGGGATTAGAATTTTGGGTGTTTTGTGACGTACTTGGAGGTGGGTTGTTCATGTTTGAAATATGAGTGAAGTTTTGAATAGGGTGGGATTGCGGCAGTGGCGGGAAGTGGACTCTTGATTGATTTTGGGGGGATTAATAGCATTGGAGTTGGCTTGATTTCCATTATTTTTGTTTATGGAGTTACTTTTCCTATCTAAGATCTCTTTGTAGTAGGTGCAGTTCGTGTTTCTTATGTCGGTCTTGTGATTTCCGTTGCAGTTCGCACACACCGAAGATTCGTCCTTCTTAGGACAGAGCACAGAGTAATGGTTCCCAGCACAGAATGCACACGTGATGGAGTAGTTACAATTGTTTTTGTTATGGCCATAGTCTAGGCATCTTCGGCATTGAAGGAGGCCATTATGCTTTTTGCGTCTTTCGGTTGTTACACGATGATTGCAAATCTGATGTATAGTTAAAATAGTTTCTATGTGTTCAGAACCGCTGAATTCCGCAGCGACCGCTGGAATTGGGAGGCCATCTTTTGAAGTCTGGTGACTCTGATTATTGAAGCGTGGCGTTGCTGTAGGTCCTTCAAAATTTTCGGTTCTGTTATTGATTGATGAATGTTTTTGAATACGACAGAAAATTTTTTGTTTGATGGATCTTTAAATGAATGGAAATTACGATGCGTATGTATGATATATTCGATTATTTTACGGAAGTCCGTTGTGTTAATGGCATTGTTCTTAACTTTGTTATTTTTCACGTCTGTGATGAAATTGTTTGTGACGTTAGCTTTAAGTTCGACTATAAGCTCGCGTACACTGGTTACGTCCGCCACGAAGATTGGAGGAACTTTGGCTGGTTGCGAAGAGTGATCGTCCGTATTTACATTTAAGTATTCGAAAAGATTTTCTTCCGGGTTAGGATTCAGGTTAGCTAGTTCTCCGAATCTGTTCCCGACGGGGACATTGAATTCTGGCACTCTGGTTAGATTAGGGTTCTCGTTAGTGTTACTCGAGACTACACTTTTCTTTTTTGTTTCGACGGGGATTTCACTGTCACTGACTGACATCTTTTTGGTGTTGATGGCTGATGATCAAGGTTGCGACATCGTGCTGAGGTCTGTTGAGGCGGCCTCCTGCCTGCCAACAACGCGTTGTTGGTCGGTAAGTGAAGGTGCGGTTGTTCCACTTAACATGTATGATTGTAGTGATGGGGGTTGAGGTAACCGCTGTTCAAGTTGATGTCCTAGCAGCCCTGGGAGCTGTAGGAGTGACGGTTCACGGACGTCGCCTTCTTGGTAAGCGACCTCCATTTCGCCCTCGGTCGGGTAGACCTGAGCCAGGGCATCTGCAATACACTGGCGTATGCCAGCGTTGTCGCATGAAAATGTTGCACTAATTGTTTGCAATGTTAGCGCACGCAATTAGAAGTGTTGTTAAAAATTATTATTGTAGCACTTCATCATACATTGGAACACAGGTACGAGACCAGCCGTAGCGCTGAGCGCGGAGCTCCGTACTGTGCGACTGCTCGCAGCGGAATGTCCTTGTGTTTACTGAAAAAGGCTGGCCATTACAAGGAAAGGCAGTGTATGACCTCCTTAAAGTGTTGAAAAACATGGAAAGGCGGAACTGCCAAAATAAGATTCGCCAAAATACGATTCGTAAACGTTACAACTAGACTGCCTTATTGATTTTGCCTCATTAGGTTCTGACAAGGCCATAACATAGTAAAAAAATGCTATCGTAAAGTCTGTGTTTATTTAAATGTCTAACATAATTTATTTGAGGACAAGTTTGCCGACCTAATGAATTCGGGATAGCGCCAGTGAAAACCGTATGGCCACCAATTTTCGTTATAATTGGTTTTGTCTTGTAAAGTGTGACTTCCTGATCATAAATTCATTCCAAATGCAAATTACCAAGATGACAATTGTAAGCGATGTCAGTGCCGTGATTTCAGCAACAGAATCACTACCGTGGTATCTTCCCGTACAATTTACGAGCTTAATTACGTGTGTTACTACAAGGATCTACATTGAACCTTCAGGCTGCATGAATCAGTTCATGAATGCACAGCAGGTTGATAAAAAATAATAATAATAATAAAAATAAAAATAATAAAAATAATAATACAAATAATAATACAAATAATAATAATAACAATAATAATAATAATATTAATAATAATAAACTTCATAAAATATCGAAAGAGAAAGGAGCACAATGCCAACTTCAAAAGAGACCAGAAAACATTCTATAAATCTTTACACAAACAAGATACTGAGACAAACTTTACGCCAACTGGAACTGTAATAGAAATCGAAATCTACTGGGCAAGTATATTAGTCGGCTGAAATTAAATATAATGCTAAAGCAAGCTGGTTGGAAACTATTCGCAAATCAGCAGAAACGATTGTTCTCATGGAGAGCTACTTATTGAAACAATAAAGTCTATCTTTTGCCAAATTAAAGAATTGAAATAACCTTGGAAGCGATAAAATTCATAAGTTTTGGCTGAGGAAATTATCGCGGTATGTCGTTGGAATAAATAAACTAGAGGTGCTACAACTGCGCGTACTTTCTTGCCCACATTTGCACGCAAAATTATGCGGAAAGTATTCAATTTTTTGAAAAATTGTACATGACCTTATTTAAAAATATGTATCTAAGGAACTGATATCATTAAGGGAAGAGTTTTTATCTTCATAAGTATAGTTGTAGGAAGACGCCGACAAATTTTTGAAGTCTTGCAATTTTCGAACTTGTGGTGCTACAACAGCACGTACTTTCCTGTTATATTGTTAATCGATACGTAATATTATAGTATGACAATTTCTGTCTTACACTTCAACTACCATTTGAAAAATTCTTAAATAAACAAAGCGTGAAAAATACGAATTTAAAAAAATTCAAATGCTTAAACGAAAACAGCTTTCTCACACTGAATTCAGTGTATTCGCGTTCTACATAAATGTACCAACGATTAACAATGCGTATTTTAGCCGTAAATAAAATTATTACTTAATATTAACGAGAAAGAATAGGGAGCAGTCATTATCGCCTTCTGTTATCAGTGCGGCGTTACAACAATAGGTTACAAGCAACAATAACCACTAATTCGTATGGGATAAACATTTTGCCAATTAGCATTGTTGATATGCAAGAAAATGAAAATGGATAGAAAAAAATAATAACTAAATATACTATTTTTATATTTATAAAAAATATTCGGTTTTTATGTTTATTACTTTTCATTCCCACATCATATTAAGCAAAGCGAAATCATCTCTTAATTTTCGCATTTAACTCAATTAACGTAGTTTAAAATAGGTTTTAAATAATTTCTAAAAGATTAATTTTAAAACTTGTAACAAAAGCTCAAAGAAGAAACGAACAAAGAAATGTGAAACAATATACAAATTCTAACTTATCTGGACCGGGAGGTCCTAGGTTCGAGTCCTGACGGCGGCAGGATTTTCAACACTAGCTTTTCAGCTAGGTCAAATTCAGTCGCTGTCTGGAGGAGAATTCTAGCGGCCGGCTGCTCTGATCGGTAGTTTTCCGGTTTTTTCCCGATCAACACCAGGCGAATGTCGGAGCAGTACCCTAACAAACGGGCCACGGACCGCGCGCGATCTTTCCCTCCTCTTTCATGTCCTATCCTCTCCCCTTACACACACACTTACACTAATATGCACTACACTACTACACATGCCGGGAGACCGGTCGGGAGCTTAGAGCTTGTCCCGGCTGGGGCGCTGCTTTGCTGGTGGGAGAGTCCTGGTTAGGGGGAAACCCCACTAGCCGACGGTAGGTCGGCGCCGGATCTCGCCATCCAGCGGGGGAAGATCATCGCCATCTCCCGAAAAAAAACATGCACTACACTAACGGGACTAATGATAAAAGCATTTGACGCGCCCGGAAACACGTAAAAATCAATCAATCAATCAATCTAACTTATCTAACTACCTAGCATAACTATTCGTTTTACATTCACGATACGCAGTAAATTGGGAGCGGGCAACTATGTGGTCAAATTACACAAAAAATACTCAAATTTTCAAAAAATGAACATGACCTTACTTGAAGATCGGTTTTTGATGAACATATTTCATTACGACAAAAAATGTATTTACATAATTGTAGTTGTATAAAGAATTCATTATATTTCTACATAACTATCTATATTCATAATTGTAGTTGAATATTTTTCAATTTTCGAAAAATCAGGGTTTTCGACTAACATGAGACGTAGATCATTCTCTTAAACGTCCTTCAGACTATCCATCAACAAAATTTCATCAAAAATAATGGAGCCGTTTTTGAGAAAAAATTCTTTAAAACAAAATTGAAAAATGCCTATATTTCTCTCAAAATTACGTGAATACTCAAATTTTAGAAAAATTGTACATGACCTTATTTCAAAATCTATCATTAAGGAACATATTTTATTATGTGAAAAATTCCTATCTTTAATATTTTAGTTGTAGAAAGAACGATTTTTTTAAATGTTTGCAATTTTCGAAAAATTAGACCAAAAATCCAAGAAAATAATAAACCAGCATTATTATCTTAAACGTGCTTTACAATATCCAACAACAAAATTTTAACAAAAACGGAGATTTTTTTCTTTAAATTTTGAAAATGCATCAGGGGCTTCATGTACCTCCCAAAATTAAAATATCGGTTTCAAATTCACGGAGCACATCAGGGAGTACATCAGCGAGATTGATTGTGGAATATCAATTTTGGAGAAAATCGACTGAACGGTTTAGCCTCTAGTATTGTTCACAGACGGACAGACGTTTTGCCGTCATTCGATTTTTCGGTATGAAGGACCCACAAAATATGGATTCTGGCTTCACTACGTGTCAGAGGATTTTTTTCTAAATTCAGTTATAGGATTTATCCACGTGTTCGTTACCAGGGCACTGAAATAATATATTTTCAACCGAAAATTCGCCGATTTTTCACGCAGCATTACATAACTTTATCTCTACGCCGTAGCGAGGAAGTAAAAAAATTAAGAATAAGAGAAAGTAGAGAGAGAGAGAGAGAGAGAGAAAAGATTGTGAGGGACAATGTAGAACTGATTAAGACAGAAGTTAGTCATAACATCTTAACTTCGAAAAAAATAACTCATTAGTCCATCATATAAAATAGTGTAATTATTAGATTCCACCTGCGTATTCAACCGGGAAGATGTCTTGATATGAAGTATTTTTAATGTTAAACGAGTATACAAGAAATTTTCACGGGCTAAATTTTCTATCTCCTGAAAATTCACTTGATGAGAAGTTGTAATTCTGTGTCGTGTTAGCGAATTCTGTCTACATGCCGGTTCTTTGATGTTTCTTTTATGCTCAAGTTGTCTTATGCTCAACTTACGCTTAGTTTCACCAATGTACTATCTGCCACAATCTGTGTAATTGATGCTTTATCTTTTGGAACACGTTCTGTTTGAAAACTCCTAAGAGCATAAAAGATCACTGTAGTGGCAAAAATATCCTAGCAGAACAACAAAAACGATGAAAGAAAAGATCCAAGAATTAAAAGAACAACTAATTATTGACTCAGTAGTCTTGAAAAAAGCAGGTAATAAGCAGAGAAATTTTGCAGCGTATAGAGATTAACAGAAAGCTTATGATTTGTTCCTACATGACTGGCTTATAGACGTACTAAAAAATATACAAAATCCATCCCAAGTTGATAGACTTCTGGGCAACCCTAACAACCAAGGAAATTAATATTATCGCAAATAAAATTAACATCAACCGTGGTTTCTTCCAAGGAGATTCTTTGAGCCTACTTTGGTTTTGAATGGCTCTGAACCCGCTATCCATCATCCTCAACAGCAGTAAATACGGATATATAGAGGTAAGCACTCCTCTTGCAGACTTTCCCACATGGCATATATGGATTATATAAAGCTGTATGCATCAACAACCAGTTCGTTGAAGCAGTTTCTCAGTATCACCGAAACTTTCTCTGAAGACATCGGAATGTGTATTGGTATAGATAAGTGTAGAACGGTTAACGTGGTACGTGGCAAATTGATGAGGGGACTGGAATACAAGACGCAAAGAAGTGCTTTTATTTAATCATTAGAATATGATGGTGTATAAATATGTTGGTATAGAGCAGTTTAGAATAGTAGCCCACTCGAAAGGGAAGAAAGTTAAAACCACAGAATTCAAGAACCAACTCAAAAATGTTCTTAAAACATCTACTCAATGGGCTTAATAAAATGAGGTCAGACAGACCTTGAAGCAATGGATTGATTGATTGCTTTTTTCGTGTTTCCGGGCGCGTGAACTGCTTTGGTCATTAGTCCCGTTAGTGTAGTGCATGTTTTTTCTCGGGAGATGGTGGTGATCTTCCCCCGCTAGATTGCGAGATCCGGCGCCGACCTACCGTCGGCTAATGGGGTTTCCCCGTAACCAGGACTCTCCCACCGCTCTAGCCGGGACAAGCTCTAAGCTGCCGACCGGTCTCCCGGTGTATGTGGTAGTGTAGTGCATGTTAGTGTAAGTGTGT